>OMLP01046543.1:13694-32182 GCA_900302685.1 Spondyliosoma cantharus
TCCTCACGTGGGATGACTAACACACACACACACACACACACGCACACACGCACACGCACGCACACACACACACACACACACACACACACACACACACACACAATAATAAGAAAAACAATACAAAGGCAGAGAAAAGGTGCCTATGTGGATTGACACTGAATGGCAAGCCAGTGACAATTAAAAGCTAATGTAAATAAAAAGAGTGCTCTCATGACTGTTTTTCAATTACAATATCAATATATATTGTGATATAATATATCTACTGGAGATTAAGTAAACAACTGTTACATGCACAGGAAAGGTTGAGTACTCTGGTGCAGTTAATGCACCTTGTAACTTTGGTTTTGAAAGGTGCTACAGAAATAAAGTTTATTGTTATTATTTGATAACTGGCTGTTGTCAGTCATCTCAACTTACATCACTGAGGACCTCCTGAGCCTTGGCCACCCTGCGCAGCTCGGGGCTGTCGCTGTACGGGTAGTACATGGTCTTGTCTACATCCCAGTCCTCAGTGTAAAGTTTCTAGATGAAGTATAAAAAGTGAAAAATGATTTTATGCATATGAAATGTTTTTAGGCAAGAAATACTGAATGAATGAATGTCAGGTTGTGCTTACTTTGCTGTAGTTAGCAGCATTCTTCACGGCCAGGACCAGCTCAGGAGCATCAGGAGGCAGCAGGTACCGGTCCTTACACTCATCCCACTTCTGCCTGTACAGAACCTAGATGAGATATCCGACACCATAAATGTTAAACACTCAAATGACGTATTATTCATAATATTTTTTAACAGATCTTGGTATCTTATTATCAGATATAACTTACCTTGCTCATCAGTTCAGACACACGCTTGACATGCTGGACCTCTTTGGCCTCACCATCATACAAGCTTGTTGTCCGAGCCTTATTTCCCTCCATGCGGTATTTAACCTGATAATGATATGTGTCATTTTTTATTATGACTAGCCAGGACAAATCAAGTCAAGTTTTTATACACCATAAAAGACTTGATGAAGCACAATGAATTAGTTCTGATATCTGCGCCACATTAAAAATGTCACACTTACTCTAATGCTGGAAACAGATTTGAACATATATGTCATTAACAAATGGGATTCAAACCAGCAATCGACCTTTCCAGTAACCTTCAAACCTCATCCTTAAATTTTGGATAACATGATTGTCGTCCTCAGTAGTACCTCACTAAGCTGCTCCTGGGCCTTCCTGATGCGAATCATTTCAGGGGTATCCGTGGCCAAAGCAGGAGGAGTTCCTCTGGACAGGTCATAAGCTTGCCGGTACTTGTTCTGTCAGGAAGTACAATAGCCATCATAAATACTTCAATGAAGTCCTGAAAAATCATCCATGTAGTAAAATTCAAACTTAAAGGTCCAGTGTGAGGGATTTAATGGCATTTAGCGTTGCCGTTTCAGATTGCAATCAACTGAATACCCTTGACCTCACCCTCGTCTACGGTGGCCAACAAAAACACGAACGCCAAAGTTCCTCTCTAGAGAAAAAGTTTGACCGTTTTTGGCAGTGCAACATGGCGGACTTCTGTGAAGAGGACCCAATACCTAACAAAAACATGTCTTGGTTTCAGGTGGTTATACATGAATGAAAAATGTAATTACTAATATTATCTTCCATTTCTACGAATAGATTCCCCTAAATCATGCACACTGGACCTTTAAATATAGGAAATCACAAAAATATGGGGTCAGATGGGGTTTATCACCAAGTATATTTTCACGCACAGGTAATTTACCTTCTTATATTAGTACTGTACTATCAACTTAGTATGAAGAAGCATAACTAGAAAAAAAAATATTGATACATGAAAAATATCATAAAATCAATATGTACAATCTGGCCATTGTTTAAATGATGATGATGAAATGGGTTTACCCGGTATTTTAAATACTTAAAATGGCAAAAGACTTTCCCCACTGGCATTTCCAAGGGGTTTTATTGTTAGAGCTACTTTTGCAAAGACAACCGGTTCATTTCCGTTTTCCTCAGAGTTGCAAATAACAACACAGAACAAAATGTGAGTTTAGTCAGTCAATTAGTCTGTAATAGAAATGGTTTGTCAGTTAACCTTACTTTTCCAAATAAATTGTATCATAATAGCAAGATTTATAAGGAACCAATGCAAACACAGATGGTGACATCAGTCTATATCCATTACATTTTGCAATCAACATTTACTTCATAATGATACGTTGAAGCAGAACATGTGTCCACTGCCAGTTAAAATGTGATTCAAAATCCAAACTTGTTGCTTACATGGCTGAACTGATCCAACATCTTTTGGCTATGGGCCAGGTATGGAGTCATGAACTTTGAAGTGTCCACCTTGACCCTCTTCCTGACTTTCCTGGTGGGCAAGCCAGGCTGGAGGAGGGCAGAGGGAAATACAGTTAACCATCCGACTGACAGATGGGCCTCTGCTCCTCATTACAGGAAACATTTTGGCCGGGAGGTAAAACTACAAATTACAACCATTAAAAGCAAGAGAGAAGGACATTCAAACAAAATAAATTATCAAAGGTATTTTGCAACTGTAGTGCAATGATAATTACATAATCTGATCTTGTCAAGGTGAAGAGAAAACCTTTCACCAAATTGAAAAAATTTGCATAATAAGTTTGCAGCATAGTCTAATAACTCACCTTGAATGATTGATTCAATTCAAGAATCAAATCAGCAAAAGATTATACATGGTAGTTAAGATAATGGTATGATCGTGTACTGAGATAACACTGGATGAAGGGTGACTGAAGGACAAACAAAACCAACACAAGTAAAAGGAAGCGCTGCATATACATGTACAGTGACACCGACAGTATCTATGAGCATCTCGCACCGCATGCAATGCATGACTCAGCAACACATAGATGATGGTTACAGTATCTCATCTGCTGAGGCGTAAAGCGACAGGGACTTGAATTAAAAGAAGCAATTAACTGCCTAAAAAGCAGCCTTTTGTTCTTGGAGGTCACATTAAAATGCAGGATTGGCAAAAAATGAAGTAGCAGTACATTTCTGAGAGTTAAATTTTCATGCAGACTTTTAAATGGGTGTCTCACTTAAACATAAAAACCTACAGGATGAGCCGTCAATTAGAAAACCAGACAGCAGAATACCCATACAGGCATGCAGACAAGGAGGGGGATGCAACACCGTCAAGAGCTGTACTGTTTGACAGACTGCTGTCCTTTGGAAGGAGGTGCTTTACCTGAGAGAACTGACTCTTTTGCTCAGTGACAGTCGACGTTGTAATCTCCTCAACATACTACAAATATAGGACACACTCTGGGGTTTTAAAACTGCCAGCACAAGTTACAGGAGAAACAGCACAGTAATTTTATCGGATCAAGGGTGATTTTTCCTCAGCTCTGGTGCTCATCAATTACTGTCAGTAACAAAGTAAACTGTCATCAGGGACCTTTGTCTAACCTAAACTGTAATAAACTGATTCCTTCTCTGCTCAAATAGGGTCAAAGACATCCTCAGAGGTGAATATACTGTAATTGTGACTGCAGTCTAATTAAGCCTGTTCTCTATAGAGGAAAGAGAAGCATTAACATCCTCTGTGTCATGACAGCCTGACTGCTTGTAGTTTTAGACAGTTGTAGTTTGGTTTTATTTAATCCATTTTTTTCCCTAATAGTAGAATTAATAGGCTACAAACAACATTTTTTCTCATACACTGATTTTGAAAAATTATAAATTAAACTTGTTTCTTGTATCTTTTTTATTTTAGATTTCACAACATTGAAGAACGGCATTTTTAAAAGCTCAACAGCGACTTGAATTTTTTTAAAAACAACATCCTTGTTACAACAACAATTTCTTCTAATACAGAAAACACACTGTAAACAATTGTTTTAGGGATCTTTTCTCTCGAAGAAGTCTCATTAAAGCTGCTGTTGGTAAGGTAGTAATCAATTTGTCAAATGCTGATGCTTTTGAATGGCGGCCAACCTGAACTACACTACAATCCCACAGCGTCAGCATTTGACAGTATTTGACCCAGAGCCAAGGTATTTCTATCTTATCTTATTTTTTTGTAATATAGGATAAACTATCCACGTAAAGAGAAAACGTTCTTTTCCCATCAAGAACCTCAGACTACAGTAACTGACAGCATTCCCAAACATAGGATACTGATCCATGAATAGCCCCTCTGCCTG
This sequence comes from Spondyliosoma cantharus, assembly GCA_900302685.1. Classification (NCBI taxonomy): domain Eukaryota; kingdom Metazoa; phylum Chordata; class Actinopteri; order Spariformes; family Sparidae; genus Spondyliosoma; species Spondyliosoma cantharus. The sequence continues at coordinate 17,893 of OMLP01046543.1, forward strand.
AATTATACTTCCCTATACTTAGGAAGTGAAACATTTACAGTCACATAAGGTTGAACATTTTGAGACAGTAGTCTTTAACTAATACTCAAATCTACCTGGAATCTAGGACTAATAACCAGAGCTGAGAGAAAGAACATCTCAATCATTTTTTATCAACATTCGTAAGAGGCTTCAGTATCTGCATCTATCAGACAGGAGAGAACCATAGGTGTAGATGAAACCACAATATTATACATCCTGACAAACAACTGCTCTACACCCCTCACACAGTTTTTCCGCCTCTCCTAAGCAAATTTTTAGCACAGTGACGTTAACACACTCCAGGTCATCAGAGTGTGATTTACAGCACAGTGGCTTGTCTCATTTGCTCTCTCTCTCTCGCTCGCTCTCCCCCTTTCCTTCTCCCTCTATTCCATCTCTCTGCCAATGTGCCGTAGATGTCCACTTCTAAATTTGTCTGAATGCCAGACAGAGAACTCTACACTCCACCCCTCAATGACCTGAGGAGTGAAGTCATTTTTTAGAGTTGATATGAAGAAAAATACTAATGATAAGAACTGTTTATGAATGAAATCATTATTGAATAAAAAAAAAAAAGAACTACTAAAAAACTTTTATGGATTAACTATATAGATTTTTTCATATATGATCTGAACAGCACTATGTTTCTCCCCATTCTGTAGATTAAATAAGAAGCTGTCTTACCATTTACTCAAAACAATGCAATTTTTCTCCACAGTGTAGATGAAAGTGCTTGTGAAATCAGAGTGTATTGAACTTGTGGGTATCTGTCTGTCCCGCCTCACAAATGATTTACATCCTTGCAGTAAAGATGGTAAATCTATTGAAAGCAGTTGATACGTTATATGGGAGTTAAATGATAACAAATGGTTTCCTGGTGAGGTTACACAATGGAATAGAAAACAATCATTCGGACTCCCCTATAAGATATCAGCAACATAATGTATGGACATATACAAGGCAAACTTTAATCCTATTTCACCAGGAAATATGGGATTAATGTGTAAGCCTTCTGTTTTCACTCTTCCATTGGACACTGACACAGAGACCTTCAACAACACAATACTTCATACACAGGATGAACTCTGAATGCAGCACGAAAACATCCTGAACTCTTGGGGACATGAGGTTTAATCACATAATCTGGAGACAAATGTGACTGGAGACTAGTGATGAACACCAAATCATATGGTCAGGTAAATGTGATGAAAAATGTCATTTTGAAAGAAAAGACAAAATGGTAGCTTCCAGAAAGTGGCACGGCCCCAAATTGTGTGTAATCCAATCTTGCGCTATCTATGCCATACAGGAAGGATGCCATCATAATTCAGGTACCATTATAGCGTGGCAGTGTTCATCCATAGGTTAGATATGTTGGAGACTGCTACTGGCCTGCTATACAATTGCATTAATGTTTTAAGTAATCTGCTAGAATTTAAAATAAATGACTTTATCCTGTGGTTGCCTCACTAGAGTGCATTTATGATGTGTGGCTGTCTATCATAAGGCAAGGCTTCCAGTAAAGGTGTCTCTACCTTTATAGGACAACAGAAAATGTCTCTGTACAATATCTTATCGACATTTTGGAATAGTTGTGATTTATAGTTGGCTGTTAGAGTCAATTCAGGATTTAGACCCCATCAGAAGGTGTCTGTCTGAAACAGGATCCCCCCTGCAGACATGGCTGACTGGTTCCATGAAATGCTGACTGGATGGGGTCACTAACTTAACTATTCATAGGGTCTGCCACTGGACCTGCAGCTCCAACAGTTATCTCAATGTACTCAAACAAATGAAATCATATCTACGGTTTTAATCAAATTAAAGCTTGAAACAACAAAAACTAATGATGTATAGCAATGAAAATAAAGAAAAACTTGCATTTCAGGATAATTACAGATAAACCAGTGAGCAGATGTCCACTTACCTCTTCCTCAATTTCCTCCTCCTCCTCAAATTCCTCATATTCCTCAACAATTTCCGTCATTTTGGGACGGTTTTAGACGTTCTACACAAAACACAGAAAGCACACAGGTATTCATTTTTTATACTCTGAATTAGCAAAATGTGGCCTCCTAAGTTGAAAAAAATAAATAAAAAATCTGCATACAACATGTAGCAGAGATAAATTAAATGTTCTGTCAGTAGCGCCAAATCACAATTTCAAAGAGCAAATACTGGGTCTTAGGAGACCAAACGACAACTGCAACTAGCAACATTTTAAGATGATAATAATCCTAATCAAAAGCAAGAAAAATAAACAGCGAAAACATTCTTGAGAAACACAACTGCAACATATTAGATGTCCAACCAAAATGCATGTCATACCAGCGAAAGATTTCTGTAGTATTTCCTGACAGTATGGACGCCTCACTTGCCATCCACTAGGGTCTCAAACTGGTAGTCCAACTTTGTGATTTGCCCCAGTCCTGAACAAAGTGATAAAAATGTGTGAATACCCCAAACACTGTGCAACAAGTGTACATCAATTATTACACTGGGAGAATAGCAGATTAGGAAGGTGACACACTGAGTGGATTATAACAGGCCTCTGAATGTGTGACAGTGGCACCTCCTCCCTTACTTGCCACAACACAGCTCAAAGAACTGTGCCTCTTGGCTGACGGCTGGCGACAGCTGCCCAACAGTGCTTCAGCTATTTGACATGTAAGCTAATGCCGCAGCCTGATTGGTTGACTCTGTTTAGCAAACGGACATGCAATGCCTTCTGAGGCTGCAGGTTAAATATAGGATGGCATACTAACTACCTTTTTTTAGCACTTCATTGCCCTCTTTAAATTAAAATATAGTTTTCTGTGTAAAACAACAAAAGGAATAGGTGGAGCTGCTGATGTAGAAGGACAAAATAGTCAGAGAAGCGCTGAGATTTTGGAAACGACCAGACTGCTGCCAAATTTTCAGCTACATCCAAAGGTAGGCCTGGTCTGATCTTGCTTGAGTCTTGCCGTTCTGGATTGTTTGGTTACTCCTTCAAACTGCAGCAGAGGCGTCACACTCCTTATTCCTCAATCAGCTGTCTTCCTGGATCCAGATGGCAGCACAGGTTGGAAATGATGGAAGTCCGAGCAGATGGAAAGCCATGCAGAGTGGAGAAAACATTGAAATGTGTGGTCCTTTCCTCCCTTTTTTTTTGCTTACCAGTTATATTAAAGTTTAATGGTCTCCCAAGCCGCCAAAGACTCCCCAGCTTCCCTCCAGAGAAACCCAGGGCGACAGCACACAGCTGAGATTTCTACCCAGGTTATCATGTGGCTGACACAGCCAATCACAGCCCAGCGCTCTCAGGTTTCAAAATCTAAATATACCTTAGTGATCCTTTCAGAAGAGAGCACCTGTTGAGGCCAATGCATCAGCGGTACAGTTATGAGGAAGGCAGTGGGGCACGGGTTGTGGGTGGTGTTCTCAAGAAAACAAGAGCAAACCTCAGCTACAAGTGAACCAATCTGAATGGGTGTGTGTTGGTTGTGATGATGGCAAATGCAGCTGTTTGTTGGAAATAGGTCTGACCAAGGGCAAGGTAAGTATATCAGTATGAGCCTGTGAGGAGAAGACTAGCTGAAGGCCTCGGAGGAGAGTGAGTGCCAGATCTGTTGAGGTCATCTGTTAGCTGACCCTGAGCTAGCTACGTCCTGTCAAGAATCAACTGAGGACCTGTGAGACAGAAAACAAGAAACAAGCACATTAGGACAAAGCCTGTCAGCGAATAATGAGCAACCCTGGTCAAGTCTTGACATTTGCTTTGGGATAAAGATTGACATCTGACATGAGGAGAGTGGTCTTAAATGTACTGATGTAGTGGGCTTTCACCTGTAAACTTTTTAGCTTCACAGCAGTCATGACAATATGTTCTGGCCTGTTAAAAAACCATAAACGAATATACATGCAGTCCTCTCTCCCTCTCTCTCTCTATATATATTCACTTCATGCTGCTATTTAAATATCACACTGTCTGGGTGCTAAAAAAGTATTTGAGATTTAAAAATACATCAAGAACTATCTCTAGATAGCATACACCTCAAAATTGAGGTCTAGGATTTGCTAGGATTTAATTTAAAAGCAATGTATGAATAAAGTCAATATTCAAATGGCATAAACTCTGTACATACAGACATGGTGATACAGGACTGGAGACAAATAATGAAACATGTACCACATGTACAAATGTACATGTGGTACATGTTTCATTCTTTGTATCATATGTATTCATATGATGTGCCTCTATCCTCTCTGATATGTTATATATTTGTGCCAGCAGCAGGGTGCTACCCAGGGACCAAGATGGACAGCAGCAGCTGAGTGTCTCTCTATCTGGAGAGAGGTAATGGCCCTCCATTCTGTGATGCACTGGATGACTGCTGCTTGGTCCTCATTAGCTACATCACTGCAATCTGCCAAACTGAAGATGTTACCATGTTTTAGTGAGGGTGAGATGACCGAAATGACAAAAGAATACGATTAAACATGGACAGTTTTTTTTGTTTTGTTTGTTTTTTTACAGTCCACTGACCTTTTTTAAAAACAGGCTTCCAATGTCTTATGTTAAAGGAACACTTCACCCAAAAATAAAATTTCAGTCATTATCTCCTCACCCTCATGAACTGTTTCTTTATAGTTTCCATTTCATGTGTCTAAGTTTTGAGCCTTCACCCAAATATAACGGAGAGGAGTGATATTTAGTTTGCTGCAGCGTTGAAAAAAATGATCTGGTCACTCTGGATAATCCAGACCTCACTGTCAAATATTTTCATTGGAACTACTGTCTAATAAAGAAATAGTCCTTTTGACTTTGAGTCACTTAAGTGCCTGATTAGTTGTAGTGGGCTGACTGTTTCTGTGAAATTTACAATGCCACAAATTCATTTGTACTTTTCACTATACTACTGAAGAAATATCTGAAAGGATTTTTTCCAGGTAATGGAAACATTGTGTGCCGTACATCTCAAGTTCAGACTGGGTATCGTAGACTTTTAATGATTCTAGCAGTCAAAAGAATTGCTTCCCAATGCAAAGGACGAGGGAGAGGGGGGTACATGATGCGTAGTCACTGGAAAAAATGACTGATGACCAGTGAGTCCAGAACACAACAGCTGCAGGATAGACAACCACAACATCAACACTGCCAAGTGTCATTCTTAGCCCAGGGACACCTTGGAAACAAAACAATGAATTCTACTGAGGTAAGAGGCCTAAAATGAAACTGATTAGTCAGTCAGAACAGGATAGGTTGTTTACCACCAGGCTGACGAACACATACATCTGCTCTGACCCTTCTGGCTCTGTAAGATGCAACTTGTGTCTTTGGTTAGTTAAAGCTGGACTGTTTGTTTCAGTAATCAATTAATCAATCAATCAAGTCAATTTTTGCTAGCACTTTTGGATTTTGACAGATTCAGTGTCACTACACATACCTTTATTAGTCTCAACATAAATCAGACCTGTGCAAACAGCATGTCAAAGGGCTCATCTCTTCAGTCATATCTTTGGTGATTAAAGTGTCTGACACTCTCCCGTCCTGCTTTGTGAATTGGTAGCAAATGGATACAACATGTAGAGTATTTCAATTAAATATAAGAAACATAAACCTATTGTATGTCATTTCTGGCATTTAGTTGACCAGTTATTATTTTGGTCTGACTTACCTTTGACAAGACCTTAAATGTTTGCTCCACAACACAGAAACACAAACTTTGACTCATAGCTGATGATGACATCAGTGTGTAAATCATAGCGGTAAACCCACAACTCTAGCGTGACGATGTTTCAGTTCAATATGCAGCATCATCTGACCAAATTCCCTATTGCGAGAGCTTGACTGGAACTGGTCGAAACCATTCTGATTAGAGATTACAACTACTGTTAACCAGACACTGAGTAAAGTGATCTGATACGATGTGTGTTTACATGTCTCAAAGCATTATGCATTTAATCAGAATGTAACTTTTGGTCATGCACAAAGTGTTTGTGTCCGCTGTGAAGCATCTAATCTGCTAATTGACCACCTTGTTGCCAAAGCAAAAATGATTTGAATTTTTTTTTAACCTTTATAAGCTGTGGCTATAACAGACAACATTTTTTGTAAAAGATGATATTTTAAAGCAATGTTACTATACATTTTCTATTCGATTTTTTATGTAGCCGTCTGTGATTTGTTTAAGATCCTAAGTTGTGTTTTCACGTTATAGGCTCCAATAAAATGTCAGATTTTCTAACAGAGTGTGGCTTGTTCTGTTCAATGGGGAGCCCTCTTGCCCAATATCTTTAAAAGTATCAAAATGTGGTTTCTTTGCTTATCAGTGATCATACATATCTAATAGTTTTTAAAATATGATGCTTGCAATTCAGCACAAAATTATATATTATATAGCCTTTTAATGAAGCTACAGTAGTTTAGAGTAAAGATTTAACTTTCGGATGTGCTTTATTTGCCACAGCCAGATAACATGTAACATCAATTTGGTTAGTAGCACAAATTTTTAGAGGAAAGGCAAACTTTTTTTCACTGCCTATGGGACTGTCCCAAATTTAAATGGTACTCGTCAACAGTTGTCAGACTATATCTGAGATTGTTGGTCTGTAGGTGCCCTACCAAGCAAAAATGTGTGAATTAAGTATATATCCTTTGATTGACTTTGAACTCCAGGAGCATGGTTGCTTTATATTGGAGAGAACTGGATATACCTTGGATACAGGAGATGGCATCTTATACCAAATTGGAGAGGCTGGAAAACATAATGAGGGGAAGAGCAGGACAATTTGAAATGGTCTGGAAAGCCTTAGACGTCATGTGCATGGCCATTTTGATATTGTTGTTGAGTATTTGTATGTCTTTTTCCTGATGTGTTTGAATAGGTTAAGTGTTTAAAATGTTTCTTTTTCTCTAACTGTGGAAAGGGTTGTTCCTGCATAATTTAATCATTGTCATGTTTTTTTGGTCAGTTTGTATGTGTTAAACCTGTAAAGTCAATATAACACTTTTGAAAAAAAAAAGAAAAAAAAAAGGGTGAGAAGTGTTTTTGGCAACAACAAGCAAACAGATTATGAGTTTACATTTTCTTGGTGTTTTGAAACTCCATCTCAATGATGTACACCAAATTCACTTACAGTAGACAGCCTACAGAGAAACCCTCTCAGACACTCATTCATATCACCTAATGTAGAAATGTCTAAATGTTTAAAAACATATGTAAACTATGTTATTAGCTGCAGTTGGGTGAGAGGGTCTGTGTAAACCTTGGTTAATACATGAAATAAGAAAATATTAATGCCAAATAACCATGTAAACACATTGGATAATTTCTGATTGGCATTGATATGTTCTTTCAGCACATATCACTTTCGGAAACAACCCAACCGCAGCTAATAACATAGTTTACATATGTTTTCAAACATTTAGGCTACATGGTTGTATTGTTCTGATTGGCAAATGGAGTTTGCTCAACTGTCACTGACATGATCTTCACATACTATGAGTTTACTAAAACTATTTAAGCGTTGGTGTTCATTAAATAAAGCTCTCTGAAGAGCTGTAGATTTGGCTGATAATTCCCTGTGGGTTCATGTGACCCTTTTTACACATGCAATATAGTCACATGATTCAAATGGAAATGGCTGCTCAAGCTTAAAAGGCGTTCAAAGAATAATTCTAATCAAAAGCACAAGGCCAACATTCAGTCTTGCAGTTATCAGAGTCAAAACAGCAGAAAGCACAGTAGTAACTCATGATGAAAGATAATCACAATTCCACAGCATGTGAGAAAGAATTTGTAATAGTATAATTGTGGTTTCTACAACATTAATAACATATTTAAGGATAAGAGTAGGGAATGTTTTTGGACCACGACAACAGATCTAAGAAGTCAAATGACTTGAGTCTGTCAGCAGTGAAGGCACCATAAATGAGTAGAAAAGCTTGGCTGTAGTTTGAAATAGTCTGACTTAATTTTAACTTAATTTTTGACCTACAAAGCTGTTCTTACTATTCTGCTGTTGTCTTCTTCTCTTATCCACTCACTGCTCACATTTTGGACCTGGTCTCCTCTTTTCTCAGTGCTGTCTTACTCTCTGGCTCTCTCTTCTCTACTCCTGTGGCTGCTCATCATGCTCCCTGAAAAGCATCAGGGACCATGAGCTCATGTGACACATTCTGCTCCCTAAAGGACTAAAAAAAGAATAACTGAAGTTACAAACATAAAACTTATCCCCAGAGAAACGTAAATCAAACAGAAGAAAATCAATCTAGTGATTCACCTGAAAGAAACACTCATTCATGACACTTTGCAATTCACCTGAAACAGATAAAAACACTTTATTTCACTGATTATTCATAGAGACTGAAAGGAAGAGGGCATATTGTGATTTTACCCTCCCTTCTGCATGTTTCAGTCTCCATCAACCGTCATCGCTTGAACATTCTGCTGCAGGCACCACGTTAAAATAAAATACTGGACTGTACACACAGGGGGGGCAATAAAAACCACCACAGCCAGTCCGGCAATACTGCAAGGCCACCGTGGGCTAGACTCACACACAGCTGAAGAATAAGTCCAAGTACGGTTCATGTACTGTTCCGTCAGACACTTTGCTGACCTCTGTGTTTTGCTGAAAGGAAAACCGTGCAGAAAATTCAGTTTAAATAATTTGAGTCTCTTATGTAGTCCAATGTCCCTCTGAGAAGGTCACGTTTTTTTGTTCCGAGTTCACGTCTTTTGTAAAATAAATTATCACAGGAGATAATATAACGTCCTGGCAGCGGTCTGCCCACGTCAGCGTCACAGGAAAGAGGAGAGGGCCATCCATCAACCAACCTCACCCCCATCCTCATTTCAAGCTTGTGTTTGGAGGCAGAAACAACAAAGAGCAAGGGTGCACTCTTAATCAAAGATCATCATCTCACACGCAGCCGTGACATCATCCACTCAAGACCCTGGCACAACCTGGAGGTAAATGAGACATTTGGAGAGATGTAGAGGAATGGGGATGTGGAAGAGAGGGGGACAGAAATGACAGCCATTAATACAAAAGATCATAAAATATACTGTATTAGAATTGGAAAAATCTCTTTTTTTTTTTAAAAAAAAAAGCACAATTATGTGCACATATTTGTAAGGGTGCAGCCACACATATGCGAATGTGCATTGCCTGCCGTAGCTGAATGTAGGCAGTGCAGGATGTGAGGCAAATGTATTTCACGCATTTGTAGTCCGTTTGTGAGGTCAACCACACACACGTCTTTGCTATCAGTTGTGGCTGGGACTTTGCCAATCAAATTTCACCAAAGATGCACTCCATGTTAAGCCAAGATGTAAATTCTCTTTGCCAGCGCAAGTGAATGTTTTATTTGCCTCTCTGCCTGTGTTGAATAGAAGTGAACAGGAGGTGAACATTCACTTTGTTGATTTTGCCCATGTGTGACTGTGCCCTCATTTAACAAGTAGCAGTACTAAATGCAGTTCTCACCCCTCCCCAGTGAGGGCGCAGCAGGCCTGGATGTGCCACTGGTGGTCTTTGACAGAGGTAAGCTGGAGGCTCTGAGAGATCTCGGCCACAGACATGCAACCTTTTACATCCTGCTTGTTGGCAAAGATCAACAGCCCTGCTTTCCTTAAATCCTGGAGGACAGATAAGAGACATCAAAAGAGGAGACTGTAAAGACATTTAACATACTTCCAATGACACGCATTATATAAAAAGGGTACACAAAATCACATTGACTTTTCATGGAAAATTACATGGCTCATATTCACATAATTCAACAAATAGTTCTAATAATAGTATTAATAGAAGAAAGATCTGAATTTTGTGTAAATGTCAATTATCAATAATTCTATTACTATTTTACTATTTTCTTTAAACAATGTATTGTGTTTAAAGTGTTATATATAAAGCTAAGAGTGTAATTTTTTGGTGCTTAATCACATTAAAAATCTGAGTTAGAATACATTGATATCTCAGATTTACTTGTTCATCAACTGGAGAGGTACAGGGAGTTAACATCATGTGTTTTGAATCCTTTGAAATGTATCTACCGCTTATTCATTTTACCATGACAGGCTGTGATTTTAACTTTGAAAGAACAGTGTTCTTAAAACACTGCATCGTAAACACTGCTTCAAATGTGGGTCATATAAAATTGAATTTCATTAACCATTATTTGCATCTGCTGGGTTTTTATGTTTGTTTTTATGCAAACTGACCGTGCATTGAATACTGTATTCTGAAATAGTACTTGAGAATGTCCTCCTAAAAACAATTTGAGGTTTGGGATATTTTATAGCTCTGTTTGTGATCTTACATTGTTTTGAAACTGCTTATCAGTGTGTAATCATTTTCCATTAGGTACTGAAATTACATGACATTTGTCTACAACCCAGGACCTCCAACACTTAGATCAATCAAAAACAATTAACTGATGTATGGAAAATATGTTGTTGTACTTGTGAAATTAATTAGTGAAATAAAAAATTGTCTTGAAAGAATCCATCAACCATTTTTCATGATACTCACTTCATGTGCTAGCATTCTGTACAGTTCGTCTTTGGTCACAGAGATCCTTTCTCTGTCTGTGCTGTCCACCACCACAATGACAAACTACTCAGAAAAGATGGAGAGAAATAACAGACCATTAATGAAAGAATACTAGATCTCAGCCAGACTATAGGCACACTACACTGCATTATTATGCCTTTCCTCTGCAGACATTCTCATATATCTAGAAATGTGCAGTTGAAAAATCGGGCACAGTAACTGCAGAAGCAATCTCTTTGTGTTGAAATTTTGAAAAAGTAAAAAGTCTGATAAAAGAGACACAAAATGTAAACAGAAAATGTTATGTGCCCCGTCTTTTGTGACCAAGATGCATTTTACAGTACAACTCTGGATGAACACTCCAGGTAAATGTGGCACCAATATGTCTGCAATAAAGGTAATATTGACCAATGTTTTGGCCTGGACAACAATCAGTTGAGCTCAAACAGTTCCACTTATTTTAGTTCAATGTCAATGAAAGCAACACACTTCTTTCTGATTGGCAGTCAGCCAATATAACCTGCAATTACCTCTGTGTTTGTATAATATGTATTCCACGATGACCTAAGGGACTCCTGGCCCCCAATGTCCCACATCAGGAAATGGGTGTTGTTGACCACAATCTCTTCCACATTGCTCCCAATTGTAGGAGAGGTGTGTACCACCTCATTCATTGAACTGTAACATACAAAGTGGGGGAAAAAAAACTTTAGATTGTGAGTGGCTATGACACACTTAACATTTACAACATTTTTTCACACTATCCATTAATTACAGATATACAGTATATGGATGGATAAAAACTGTGGCAACACATAAAGAAGCTAACGTGCTACGTTTGGATACTTACAACTGGTAAAGAATTGTAGTCTTGCCAGCATTGTCCAGGCCCACAATAATAACTTTGTGCTCTGAAAGGCAATGAAAACACTTACAATGAATTCACACAGCTAACAGTGACATCAATATGCGGGCTAGTGACTGACTGGTGTATGACTCTTATGTAAAGCCAGCAGAGTAATCTGTTTAAAAGCTGTCTTTGGATGTGGATTCAAACAACAGCCCTTTTGTGCTCAGCGTTATCCTTCAGTACCAAATTGTGTAGCTTCACACATCTAGCATAGCTGAGACATTGTGGTGCGGTGAACAGTGTACTTTCACAGCTAGTGGGTTGTCTTAAGGAAGCTAGTACAATCAGGCTGAACTAAGTAGCAGCTGTGGAGATGGCATATACCATCTCTCCCTCATTCACACATACATGGGCTTTAGCTATGAAAAAGACAACATGTGACAAATGGGATAAATTGCTATCTTGCTGTAATAAACCAAAGTGACAAGACATTAGTAAGATATCCTATAATATGTGCAAGGACAGGATAAAGTGATGAGGGATCAAAGTGTGGGTTGCCTTTCTATAAATCTTGTATGACACAATACCAGCTTCAAACACAAACAGTGGAAAAGGATCCTGTCAAATCTACAGTGCCATTTTCTCTATCCTATGACAACACCGAAGACTGTGTTACTACTTATGGCCAAATGGATAATCAAGAGAAACTAGAGCATGACCAAAAGAGATCAAGCCTACATTCTGCCTTCACTGTGCTGTTCCTATACATTTTTACAATATGGCTTAACAGACATATCATTGGGTCTATGGAAAAGCCCAGTATCTCACAACAAACAAATAAAGGCATCCATACTGGGGATGCATTTCGGCTCCTGCTGATAAGTGCTTACAGGACTGTGACTATAAAACTGACATTTTGGGTGGATTGTCTAAAACTCAATCACATGCATCTGTAGAGTTGTAGTTTTGATAAGTGGGTTTGTCAAGGGATTTCAAACTGATTTTTGGCAATGTTTTTAAGCTTCTAAATGGCATTTTGAAGTGCATAGTCTTAGCCAAGGTCTAGGCTAAGAGTTGACCCTGGGATAATTAAGCCCCTTTTCGCACATAAAAGAATAATCCAGAGTTTCAGAGTATAATCAATTATAAATTAAAAAGTAAGTATGACTTAGTTAGACAATTACATAGTGATTAAGTAGTTAGCAGTCTATTATCTCTGTGGTGAACTTTCATCAGCATCACCATCAATTTGGTGTAGTCGAGGGCTGATTAAAACATTTTCCAACATTTTTGTTGCTAGATATTGGATTAGACTCAGTCACTCCAAAGAGGAACATAATGAGAGCCCATGGATGACAGGGTAGCAGCATTAAAGTCCATCAGGGCAACTGTGACATGTCATGTTTTCATTTATCACAACAATTCATCTCCTATGACATCAAAATACACAAACACTTTAAGTAGACATTTCAAGTAGACAGGTATGTGAACGTTGCATGCCACTGAGTTTTCCACAACACATTCCTGATAATGTTTCACAATAAACCCTAAGAAATAAAAGGTTTCAATCCACTAAAATGTTAGAGGGCTTTTAATCTGAAACAGATACATGAAGTATTGAGTTTGTTTTCATAGCATAATGCAGTAACTTTAGGGCCAAAATGGAGCGCTGGATAAAAAATGAGGCTTCATACTGCGGACTAAAGTAACAGTGTTTGACATTAATAAGCTGCAGCTTAGCCTGCACCAAATTTCAACTGAAGAGAATTGTCTCTTGTGGTCTTCAGTCTGAGGAGTATAGTTGCACTATGTGCACATCTCTCAGTTTTAGTATTTCATGACAACACATGAGCACTGCAGCACATGTGGAGCTCCTTATTCTCTCCACTTGACATTTCACCCAACTTTGTGCTTCACGTCATGTCACATCTTTACGCCGACCCCAGTGGCGGCTTTTTGGGAAAGAAGGAATGAGAAACTGGTTGAGAGGAACATTACACCTCCCTTATAGATAGACAGAGGGCCGCCTTTACCTTGCAGCAAATGTGCCGCCTTTTCTATCTAAAAGGGTCTAGTAATTCATCTCTCAACCAGTAGAAAATGCTGTGAACACCTGATTATGCATGAAAAAAAAATACCATCATATACCGTGAAACCGTAGGAATTTTGAAAAATACCGTGATATGCATTTTTGGTAGTGCTGGGCGGTATACCGGTTCACACCAAATACCGATGTATATTTTCGTTATGATATGAATTTTTAATATACCACCATACCGGTGAATTTGATTACACAACGTTCGGCACGCTACACTTCGCTGCGCCGCTCGACACTGTTTCAGACCGGACCCTTTTCAATGTTTGAAAACTTCGTGCTTCACGTCACGTCACATGTTTACGCCGACCCCAGTGGCGGCTTTTTGGGAAAGAAGGGAATGAGAAACTGGTTGAGAGGAACATTACACCTCCCTTATAGATAGACAGAGTGCTGTCTTTACCTTGCAGCAAATGTGCTGCCTTTTCTATCTAAAAGAGGCTAGTAATTCCTCTCTCAACCAGTAGAAAATGCTGTGAACACCTGATTATGCATGAAAAAAATACCGTGAAACCGTAGGAATTTTGAAAAATACCATGATATACATTTTTGGTCATACCACCTAGCTCTAGTTTTAACCAAAAACACAGGTGTCACCTTGCATCTGAAGACCTACCCAATATGACAAAGCATCAGCCTGCTGATTGAGACTGGTTTTAAGCTATATAAGAAATGTATTAACTTTTGTTCTGGTTTGAAATTTAGCAAACAAATCAGCTCAGTTATCAGTCCATCTGAGATCAATTGCACAATTAAATTAATTCCTGTCTGTCCAACAC
>OMLP01046543.1:40026-58989 GCA_900302685.1 Spondyliosoma cantharus
TTTTTTTTTTTTTTTTTTTTTTTTATGTAAAAAAATGACATGATACAAAAATGAAAAAGTATTTATTTTATATATTCATAAGAAGACATCCTAGAACTCTGTCCAAAATATGCCTAAAGGCTGTCAATGAGGAAACTGGGTAAACTGGGAGGAAACCTCAGGTGGAGTCTTGATGACTGCAGTAGGATCTGACGAACTGAAAGGTCCCATATTATGCTTCAGGTTCATACTGTTATTTTTGGGTGTCTACTAGAAAATAGTTACATGATGCAACACCTCTATTCACCCACTGTCTGGACACTAGGTATTAGAACCTGTCTCTATAAAGGGGCTCTATGTAACAATTTATAGTAATTTATATGGATTCAACACTTTTGATGGATTTCTTTGTTAAGGACTCGGGTTGCATTTTCGACAGGATGTGACTCCATGCGTGTTCTAGAGTGCCTCGTCTCCGTGTCTCTCTCTGCGCTGCTGACAGAGAGCAACAGTAGCTAACGTTAGTTTAGACCTGCAGTCTGTTAACAAAAGTGCAGTCTTCTATGATTGGTCAGCCCTCACAGGCCTGAGAAAGCATGGGCCACCATGTTTCTGCATCAGCTGTGCTTTTGTTTTTACAACCACTGACGTGCTGGAAGCGTGGCCGAGGGCAGTGACTGTACAGTTGTACTCTGTTGGATTGGCAGTTTTGATACTCGTATTTCTAGGCTCCTACACCTGCTTTAACACTTCGAAAACACGGCAATCTCACCTCCAACTGAATCTTTAAAATGTGTGGAACATACTGAGGATTTTGATGGATGCAGTCGCAGACAACTATACAACAAGAGAATTATCTATCTAATGTGTATAAGCAATTTTTTCTCAGCAGTGAAAATGTTTAACCATTAGAAACCCTTGTTCTTGACTGAATTCAAGACATCCCCTACAAGTGAACTCAAGGACCTCATTTAGGCAACTGCAAACATTTTACAACTTTAAAGGCTGTAGCAGAGTATTGCCACCCAAAGAAAGAGAATAGAAGACAACTTTTAATTTTTCTCCTCTACTTGACAAGCTCACCTGAATGGCGGCAGGATACGGGGAGAGAGCTGTGGAGCCCAGATTGCGTCCCAGCAGGGGGTTGAGTGGCGTGCTAAGTGAAGTGTGTGTAGCACGCCAGTATGCCTCCAAGTACTCTGCCAGGTGTTCACACGCATCCTCCAGCTGGTTCTCATCCAGAATAATATCAAACATCTCCTGGGGTGGGAAAGGAAGAGAAGAGAGTGTAGCTGCTGCTGCTGCTGCTGCATATGGATTTCTTTTCAAAGTTCACCATGAGGGTGAAGTAGGTATTGCTTGTCTAGATTGAAGAGTGACTCACAGAAGGACACTGTGCTAGTTTTTCCGCCGCAACAAGCTGCACATTCAGGTGTTTGCTTTGAGATTTTCCTCTCGATTTGATCAGCCTCTGGAGGACCTGGGTGAGGCACAGATACAGAAGAAAAACACAAGGAAATAGCTCCAATTATGGAATAAACATCAACTATAGAAGGTTAGGGTTGGCGAGTGTAAAAGAAATGCCCTCTGCCTCACTGCCTGGATGAGTTTCCTCATATTTCACTTTGAAATGTAAAAAGCAAGGAAATGAAACTAAAACCGTTTCTGAGATTGACATAATATACTACACATTAAGTTATTATTTTTCTTCATCACCTCTTTATAATGTTAATCCTCAACAGATACCAACTGCAGCTTTAAGAGTGTACAGTATCCTGCTAGGAGTGGGCAGCAAATGTGAAAATCAACAGTTTTATTGGACGCCTCCCCTTCTATCTACACCCTCAATCTTACCTTAGGTGAGGACACTTTAACGTGGACGATAATGGGCGCTAATGAGGTCTTGATGAGCTGTGCTGGATGGTTAATGGTGTCTGCATCCAATATTACCAGCTGTAGAGACCTGGCCAGCTCAAAGATCCTTTCTATCTCACTCTGGACCTCGGCTACAAGACGACAACAACATATAGCAGAACAGCTATGAGCAAGAAGAAGTACGAAGATCATTACCAAACATTCCCAGTGTCAACACCTACAAGACATGCACATCATTGAGTGAAACAGTTCCTGTAGCTTTACCAAGGCTGGAGCGGGTGTTGGATCTCTCAATGATGGCCCTCTTACTGGGGTTGTTTAGTACTGACCTCTTGGCCAACGATATGTCAGCTGTTACCCTTGTGATGGATATCCTGAAACCGCGGAAAAACACACACATCATACAGAGCAAACCGGCAGCAGGATGACGCACTGTAGGCTGCATCGCTTCGGCTGCTTACCTTCCGTCAAACCTGTGCTTCAGGAAGTCAAACAGCGCCTTCTGCATCATGTCTGTCACCTTTATGGATGAATCAGTGGAGAGCACAAGATGAAAAGGGGAGAGGAAGAAGTAGAAAATCAGATCGTTCAAGAGAGATTAGGCACGGAGAGAACATAATGTCAGGCACAAAACATCATCACCCCTGCACATTATTCTACAGAGAGGCAAACGTGGAAGTGGACCGCTGATATTCATTCTGATGCCGTCCGTTCAGGCTGCTGCTGAGCCAGGTCTGTGAGTTACACACTCGACTGAGTGATTTTTCCCACAGTCTCTTTCCTCCGGGCTCTCTGCTGAACCAACATTACGGGCCACATTAAATAAAGTGATTAACACCTACAGTGAAAAGTGTCACAAAGACCAACGTACATGCGATGAATTGGTTCGATCACAAAATGCGGCCGCGTATATAGAGCTTTTGCTGAAATTGAAACAGATATTCGAGAAGAAGTAGTTCCGCTGCTGTGAACGTTGTCCTCAGGGGGACACAGTCATCATGTTAGTCTGAGGTGTTTGACTCATGGCGATGAATACACACTGAATCAAAACAGGCGAAGAGTTGTTTGGCCACGCCAGTTGTCACTCTGATTTGTTTAAATGACAGTGACAGTGACAGAGGGTTGACAGGGACTGCCTGTCAATTCAGCTGAAACATGGAGCCGTTGTCAGATTGCATTTAGTGCTGTTAACATGTACGATGACTCTGTGGATCAATTTTCCGACGGTACGATGGTGGAACGTTGTGGATTCACTCTGTTTTAATGCACTTGTACTTTACTTGACAGTTTCTATTATAAGCAACTATTTCACTTCCACAACATTCATCTGAAACCCAACATATGGAACAGCTCAACCAAGCTGCAACAATAAGATGCTGCTTACATACATGATTATTCCAAAAGTATTAGGGTTGAGCAAGTACTCACTACTCAGCTGAAACAAGTATCTAGGACAGAAAATGTACTTCTATGAAAATGAGTATCATCTGAATAAAATGTGTCAATACCTTTACTTGTGATTATGAAAAATCCTCATTGGGTAGCTGACTGAAGTTGACTAATTTAGTATACTGAAAAACTGTAAACTGTAACTAGTTCTGAACGTCACTTCTGAGGCTGTTCTGTAAATAGTTTTATAATAAACAGTAAAAATTGCAACTTTTGATCCTCCTGATGACCAACTTTGTGCGTCCGGCCCACGTCCAGTTTAAGTACAAACCCCACACATACTGATGATGCAGTATTTGCTCATCCTTGAACAGTATCCATAGCTTCATTCAGCTGCATGAGCATTCGTTTTATCATGAGTATATTTTTCTCACAATACTTTTGTACTATTACTTAAAGGTTAAACATATGCGATTCAGAGCATTACTATAGCAGCTATTTTCTTTGCAAAGATACAGTGCAGTGACGGCATCTTGAGACACCACACTCCCTGTATGTGGTGCGATCTGAGCCTCTTTGTTCTTTGTTTTAGTAGCCGGGACAGCCAGTGAAGGTTGGTGCATGTGAGTCTCGTGAGCAACATTTTCAGATGCCGCTTTCTTTTTTCCAACTTTATTAAAGAAAAGAATCAATATGTGAGAATTTTTGTTTAAAACGTTAAAAAATTAACTACAATAATCAACAGATGGTGAACCGACAACAGTTCTGACTTATATTAAAGATGGCGATATACTGTGTTGTGGACATATCTTCTGAAGTTAGCATGCTAACCAGCTAGCCCTAGCCCGTCCTATCTCATAATACCACTTTGTACCTATGGCTAGGTTGCTACGGCTAGCAACAGTTAGCGGTTACTCTGGTTACACTCCATTTGGTTGGAGAACCAATTTCGACAGGTGGCCAATTCTTAAATATTGCACCTTTTCAGACACATTCGTTTTGGTCAGAGATGCTGGTGCCCTGCTGTGATATCTAGTGGCAGTGAATGTTGTTTATTTCACCTTTAAGTCACATTTATAGTCACATGCATAGCTTTTACCTGTAAGGAATTATTGGTGGTAATGCTATTTTTTTGTACTTAAGGAAAGAATCTGAATACGTATTCCACCACTACCACTGTAGCACCCGTCACACAAGCTTCACACTATGCATTCTGTTACGAAGCACCCTGTAATGAATAAAAGTAACGACATCCTCACTCAGTGCACTTGGGAGAAAGAAAAGCACTGCTAAAAAAACATATCATAAATCATGAGCTTTATTTGCAGAGCCACTTTTTTTTCTGCTAATGATTCACGCGAAAGGAACAATAAACCAAAAAGTGTCTGATGTGACTGATAGCTGCAATCGCTGCTTCTTATAGAAACATGAAAAGCCTTTCGGTCACTCATCCGATTCCAAAACCTCAGTGCAGTACATTATTCTCTGTTTCTAATTTCAAACCATGCTCCACTTTTTCAGACTGATGCAGTTTACCCAGAGGGTTGTTGCCATGGCAACACCAGAATGGGAGGCGAAGACTGTGACTCCATGACAACTGACTCCCACCTCCCACCACCTCCTTGGCCTCCTTTATTGTTTGCCCTGTGGTTCCAGTGGTAACTGTAAATCAATGAGCAGTTTCACTTTTAATGCTCTGTCTCTGGGAATTTCTACTTTAGAGGGAATGAGGAGGACCTGCGACATGATGCAACATAGGTACAACAGAGGTATAAACCATCTTGGCCCATAAGGGATGCAATGTCACTCTGAGAAAAGAAGAAACATGGCAGTTATCTCAGCTAAATCAGTGCTGAATTAAGAATTTAACATGTCACATGTGTTAACACTACAAAGTGTATTTTAATAAACTGTAGCGTAAGTCTTTTTCCCATCAACTGTCACTCGTTTCATCATGCTAGCGATCACTGCATTGAGGGTTCACTGTAAAAATGCACTTCCTGTATGAGTATAGTATGAACTACATGTAAACCCAGTTGGCTAAGTAATGTCAGGATTAAGAGATTTCCGTTGTGGCTGTGAGAAAGCGGCTGACTCAGGATGCTGGAGGAGCTGCAGTGCGTCCTACCTCGTAACCTTTCAGGGACGGTCCCACCAGGACAACCGGCCTCATGGAGGGAACCACGTCATACGGCGGGATGTGCTCAGCCTGGAGGGGTCAGCACACACATGTACAGTCAAGAATCAATATGTGCAAGTGTCTCTCTGAGGAAAGCAAGCATTTTTCAACACAATACAATGTAAAGAAAATGGGGTGACGCTTTAATGCAGCGCTCCATTTCCACGTAAATCCCAAAAAAAGTTTGCATGATTCCTAATTAACGGTGAGGAATAAAGATGCAAGATGATGATTTGAAGAACGAATAGTCTGCAGAGTAGAATCTGAATCAGATGAAGCAGCCAATTAATTTAATATAACCCGCTGTCTTTGACTGGACTAAAAATACAGAGGCTGGTTCTAAATGATATAACGCTCTGCTAATCTATGTCTACAGAGAACTCGCATGAAATTAACTTTATCGAGTAATGCAGTGTCACAAGACTACAGGGCATCTTTTTCCCTCAACTCATCTTCTGCCCTCCAACATAAAAATGTGGTTCTTTTTCTGGAGTAGCATTAATTGGCTACAACATGCATTTTACTGTGCAATGAAGAACCTTGTACTTTGAAGAATCTGTGCAAGCTGATTTTGTTCTGGTTTGTTGGCGACAATTAGCTACTGTACAGTCTTGTGACTATTTATTAAGATTCAGTAAAATGTTCACATTATCATCATAAGGAAAGGCAAAATCTGTGCTCTAAATGTAAATCTAAAACACTGTTAGCACTGCTGACCTGCTATTAAAAGAGTACACAATAATTTAAGTAATTCTGGTGACACATACAATCATACCTCACTAGCCACATTTATTCACTCCTCATATCAAATGTAAGAGGTGTTTATTATTAACAATGTGAGTTATAGTTTCAAAAGAGTTTTTTTTTAATTATTATTTACATAGGCCTAATTTTATTTCTCACCCATAAAAAAGCAGATAAACAAATGAATATGTAAATAGCCATACTCACCACTTTCTGCTTCTGCTTTCCTGAAAAGGAATGGAAAGTTCAGGTAAATAAGTGCATCCTGGACTGAGAATATATGAAGACTATATCACCTGATTACAGAACAGTTGGTGCGCTGTGTAAAACATGAATAAAAAGAAAAAAATGTTGTGTAAATCCTTGAATACAGTGCAAAGACATGTTACTGAATGTTCAAACTGATAAACTTTGTAATATTCACTTATTCTGGATTTGATGCCTGCAACACACAAAGTGAGAACAAAATCTGACTTTGTAATCAGGTTTGTACGTGTGGAATTATTGTGGAAAGCAAGAAAACCATTCCCTCTGTGAATGGGACGACCAACCTGCAGAGTTGGGGTTTGGCTTGAATGTGCCCGACACCATCTCTCCAAGACTGGAGGATGAATTCCCACTCGACTTACTGCTATGACGATAACAGCAAATAGAAAGAGAAGTGTTAATGTGAAATCCAGCATGCAGGCAGGTCTTTTTTCTCTCACTGTTGCAACCGAGGAAAGATGAAGCAGCTCTCATCGCCTCGGTGGCTGAAACACATCTCCCCATCTGATGGAAAATTCTGCGGTGGCCACAATCCAGGCGCACCTCTGAGACGTTGGACCACACAACACAGCTTGGCTTTCATCCACCTCACTTCCTCCCTATCTGCCAGCTCAACTGCCAGGCTTAACTTATCCCTGAAGTGGCTCTCTCCTCAACACATCCCCAAACCCTCCAGCTCTCTTTATCCCATTTGATCCATGTGTCTTCGTTACAATATCTGTAGCTGCTTATTCTTCCGCCTCCTGCACCCTGCACATCCCAGTCCTCCTCACCCGTGGAAGCGTCCTCTCTTCTGTTCCTGCTGGAGTCGGATGTTTTCCAGCTTCAGAGGGCTCGGGATGAAGCCAATGTCGCAGCCTTCTTTCACCAGACGGCCGATCCACCAGTCATTGTTGAACTTCTGTAGATTGTAAAGATAGAGAGAGCCTAAGATTACTCTTTATAATCTCTCACTGACAATATGTGCATTTAGTTAGAGCAATCAGATACAGTAAACTCATTTTAGCAATCAATATCTTTTGCGAGACACAAAACTTGTGCTTGAATTTGCAATATCTAAAACCTTTATACAAAAAACATCACTTCCCAGAAAGAACCAAAATCAGACTCAAAACATAGTTCCCCATCCTGGATGCCTGAGCAACCATTAATGTTGTACAGGATGTATTAAGAACTAAACTAGTGCTTAGTTAAAAAAAAATTGGATAATGTCAGTGATTGTAAACTGCTAAAATTGATGGGTTACAATTCCTGCTAAAATGTATTGTTGAAATGACGTTTCCTGGTATTACTTTCAATAGTGGAGAAAGTGGAATCAAAAAACACTGAGCCATTTACTCTGTTGAAACATTGTGTATG
Source organism: Spondyliosoma cantharus (assembly GCA_900302685.1). Taxonomy (NCBI): domain Eukaryota; kingdom Metazoa; phylum Chordata; class Actinopteri; order Spariformes; family Sparidae; genus Spondyliosoma; species Spondyliosoma cantharus. Next base: position 47,819 of record OMLP01046543.1, read on the forward strand.
AAAGTGCACCAGCTGTCCGAAAAGAAACATAGCAGGATGATTTAAAGCTCCACAGCTGCTGAGGCTGTGCTGCTTCCAAGGTCAAGAATTTACCCAAACCTGTTTTGCGGAACTTTTGTCTCCAGCGTCCTGATTAAAAACAAACACAACTCTACACTTGGTTATGACAAAGTGTATGGCTACAGGCAAGCTCGCCCCCCCCCACGAGCGCTCTCTTCAAATCCTCCTCCAATTCAGAGTTTCCTTTAAAGCTTAAACATCAACCAACCTACTGAGCATCAGTGACATTAGTGAAGTGAGATGTCTGCACAGAGCCCAAAGGATTTTAAAAGACAACACCCACCCAGCCATAGTCTGTTCACCCTGCTGCCATCTGACAACAGATACAGAAGTATCAGCTGCTGTACCACCAGCCTACAGAGCAGCTTCACTCCTCAGACTGTAGGACTCCTCAGCTTCTCCTCAACGCTCCACGCTATGAAATAGTTGGTCTGTTTTTCTGTGATGTAACATAAAGCGACTCAAACTTGGTTTAGTTTTGCAACCCTGGTGTTGTACAAATAATAAATAAAAAACCCTCTGAACTCTTCTTCAGTTTTCCCCAATATAGGCTCGATGCCATGCTCAAGTCTACTCCGTCGCTACAGTTGCTCCCCCCAATGCTCTGGTAAACCATACACGGCTGGTTGATGTAAAGCACATTGTGAGAAAGTCCCCACTGACACCAGAATAATAAAAAAAAAAATAACTCTGGTATAATTTGGAATACAGAGGCTTACAATTCCATTACAGCAGGGCAAACTCCATCTGCTGAAGAAAATAATGTGATGTGATCAAAAGCTCGTAACAGCTACAGACCTTGCTGGTGACACTGTTTTCTCAAGACAGGCTGTGTTTCTAGAGTTTGGTTGTAGCCAGTTTTTGTCAGGTTTGTTCGAACAGTGATGACATTCCATGAAACTAAATGCTGCTGCAGCTACTTGCAGTATAAAATACCGAACTGATTCAAACCGTTGGCAGCTGCCAGCCAATCCGAAAAGAGTATTTTCTTTATCCGTGGTAGTGAAAAAACAGATTGCTCACATTTTACAATCGAATTAATACATGAGAAGGATTCCATGTGTCACTCCATGTGATTTATGAACCACAGGGAGTGGACTGAAACCAGTCCTTCACACGGTGCTACAGGTTTACTGGGTAGTGTCTGTATTTCACCTCTTTGATGTGGAGGAAGTCCTTGGCATCAAAGGAGACGCCAGTCCCGGCCACAGGAACGTCTTCATCCAGAGCACCGCAGTAGCTGACATTGGTCCTCACAGCAAAGGCCACTGCTTTAGTCTGTAAGACAGCAGGGAGAAAAGAGTCATCACAGCACAGATAGGTGGCGACATGGAAAAAGGACGGGTGATATGGATCCAATCTTTTTTCTTCAGAGATAATGATTGTTTTTCTGTGGAAATGCAGAAGAGTAACTTTTAATGACACGGACAGGAGCAACAGTGGATACAAAGAGAGAGTTTCCACATCCACAGCCACAGCAGGACAAGATCTCACTCAAGGGGCCTAATCTATGAATAATCTATAAAGATGGCTCCTTCAAACACGTCAGTCTCATACATTATTCCTACTCCTTACCTTTAATCCTTTACATCTTACTCTACTATAATGTACGGGGCTGTTATGATTGATCGAGTTGATGATTTGTATCTCGTCTTTCATTTGACTAAATTAATTTTTTTAACCATCGTTTTTCTGTTCAATCAACACATCGCAGGTGAAATGGTGTCTTTTCTGGGTTTTAAAGGTTGCATCACAGTTAAGTATTCAAGCTTTCATCATCATTACTATTCTCACTTGTTATATTGTTTTCACTTGTCACTTGTTTCATGTCACATGGTCGCTATTGTATGTGATGAGAGGGTTTGGTTTGTGTGAATTCACCAAACCAAATTACTATAAAAATGTGTTGAAATGTCAGTAAAGTACAGAATCTTTGAATCTCTGAGGGGAAAATAACCTAATATGTTAAAAAATGTGGTTTTAGCTATTGAACAGCGATTGAACTCCACTGTCTCAAATCAAAATCAGAATATTGTTATCACATAACAGTGTTTATGTAGGAATAAATCCCACCAGACCTCCTCCACCCCGTCCCAGGAGCACTGAAGTGAGTGAAACTTAACCATGTGTCTTCTGTTTGTGAGCTGATATAACGCGTGTTACATGTGACATGTAATACAGTACAGTGTGCATCTCAGCATGTTATCTTGTAAACAGTTCCCAGGGAAACTGACCTTCGCCCTCTCGAGCTGGACAGTGGCCTGCTGCTCCCTCTCCTGCCGGCCGCCCTCCTTCTCCTCCTCCAGGGACACATCCGAGTCAGATGGTCGGCTTGTGTAGGAATCAGCTGAGCCCTGGAGAACAACGGGACACAGGAGATGGGAATAACACATTACTACGAGAGGTGGAAGTACCAGTATTGGTGAAATAACTACAGGGTGCCTACTTTATCTACGTGATAGAGATCATCACTGACATGCAAGCGGCTAAATCCAATAACAACTGTAATGTGTACTTTGATATGTGCTATTCAAGACATTTGAATGCAAAACAGTGCAAATAGATGCAGGACATAATGAGAGTGTGTTGCTGCTGAGCAAATAAATGGGAGTGGGATGTTACAGACACCCGTGTGTGTGTGTGTGTGTGTGTGTGTGTGTGTGTGTGTGGGTGGGTGGATGTGTCACATGACTGTTTGTATTCTTCCCCATAAACGATCAAAGGCTGACAGATTAAAGATGATGAAGTGACTGGGAGGGAAGGCTCAGGAAGATGTTTTTATTTTTCAGCGGTACAATCAGAAACGCCAAGAACAGGCACAGTACTCACAGAACAAATTCGGCGAGGACACCCTGCCTTATTTGTATTGTGACCAAGGTCATTTTAGTGAATATGGACATGGACTTATAAATGGTACACTCTCCAAGAGAAGAGGGCCACGTACAAATGCAGTGTTGCACTGACCTCTACGGGTTCTGTTGCACCTCTGACAACACCTGACATCACAGGAACAGAGCTTCAACAACATGTTCTGATGAAAATAACAAGTTTCGTAACAGTAAGTCTTGTGATAACACTTCATTTGAGTGGTTGTTAGACAAATACTATTTTATCATAAAGAGCTGATGATGGAAGTAGACAGCACTGTTGGGAGCTGACCTAATGCACTGATTGGCAATCAGTCCTAAACATTCATAAAGATCCTTCATGATCATGACAGATGTCATGTCATGGTTGTTACAGCGTCACGTCAGTCTTACACACACCTTTGAAATAAAATGTTATGGGATATTTGGACATTTTGATTGAGATGTGCAACCATTCCTTCAAATTGGATTTGTGCTATGTTTTTTGCTGTGTTTGATATTTTTCTTTACTAATTATTATTATGGTGTGTGCAGACTGGCGGATTACCGGTGTCAAAGCGACAGGCTACGAGTCATTTTCATTGGAAATCGGCAATACGAAGCTATAAACTGACTCCCAGCACTCGTCGCTGAGCTAGCCACAACTTTCAGCGGCGACAATGTAGATCTAGCCATGTTTGCCCGTATTGTTCCTTTTTGTAACTTTGACTATATGAACATTACACTAGTGTCCAGACTTTTTTGTCCTTCGCCATCAGTGTGTATTTACAGTAAAGACCACAGGAAAATCTGAAAATGACATTAATGGAAGCTAAAGAAGGTCTTGCTTCTTTGAAATAATGTTGTTTTTTTTTCTTTCAAACAGCTGTGAAATATGGACCTTGGTTCATTGCATGTACAGATGGGTGACAACTTAAAGGAAAAAACAACATTGTGTGTTTTGGTAAGGTGTTGTTTCACCACTAGCCTTCAGAGCAGCCTCAGTGCTCCTTGGTTCAAAGTCTACTGAAGGGATAAACACCATTCTTCCAAACAATCCTCCATAATTTAACAATGGAGGTGTAGAGAGTTATTTCTGTATCTCTCATAGGTGCTCAGCCGGGAAGAGATCTGGTGACTGTGCAGACCATAATGCTTGAGTGCGGTGACTCTTACCTCTAGTGGAAAAGTGGAACCTAGTTACTCTGGGAAAATGTCAACCATCTTTATATCATGAGAAAATGTTTTCGTTTGGATATTTACAGTCCTTCAAATCAGAATTTAGAGATTATTTAAGTCATTTAAATAGTATGTATTATTACATATTATCATCATATATATAGTTATTATTGTTATCATTATTTTATCAGATTAGACTGACTATATGTACTGTACATTATGTATTTGAGTATTCCTCTGGAATTCCTCTGGGCGGCTCAACCGAACCCCCACCACCATCAGCCCGCCTCAGGCTGGAGATCAGTCTCACACCATCACTATCAATGGAGTCATCTCCTTCCTTCACTAACTCACCCACTCCCTCACGCCTTGCCCTTATTAGCTACAAGTCAAAGGCTGCTGGGTAAAAGGAGCAGTAAAAACGCCCACCCACTTATTTCAGGCAGAGGGAGAGAGAGAAAGAAAGAGAGAGAACTAAAGAGGCAGCAGGATTATGATGGACTAGCTGAGGAAAATGTGCAAACATAAACAGAAGCAACAATGGGTGCACAGAGACCCCAGCATCACATGTGAGCCTGCAGTGAGGGGTGGGCGCTGCTGAAGCTGCTATTTCAGACCTCCTGACGAACACATCACCAGGCATGATCACACTACATCCACAGCACGCAGCAGGTGCAGGATCTCAATCCGAAGACACCGTGCTCAAAGACGTACAAAGATGGCTGGTGTTCACTGAGCTTTGTTCTCTTATATTCTACAATATATCTTCTTCTTTTCCTATATCTTATCTCCCTGGTACACAGTGCAGGGTTGATGTATTAGACTGAAGCAATTCTATTACGGGCACCTATTCAAATGGCATACTGTACCATTGTATTGATCTATATTGATGTGGGGCTACTTAGTCAAAAGTAAAATTTGCTACCACAGCGGCTCAGTGAATGTATCAGCATGTCACCTGCACCTGAGCGTGAAATGAAAAGCACACACATTACGCACCCGAGCAGGGCCCTGTGCTAATGGACTCGTGCTATAAATCCATCCGTCATCAAAGATGGCTAAATCTACTTCACACGACACACAGCGATGACGCATGTGTATCAAGGGCGTCTTGGCTCGAGGACATCACCTTTGGCTGAACGTCACTGGAGCTGTTGTACTCCCAGGTGGGAGGTCTGGCGCCGGTCCCGTTTGTTACAACTGCACCATGCAATAGCAGCTCTACATGTTACGTACAGTGGGGCTGGAGCATATGTTTGCTTTTCTACAATTCATCAAAGCAATGTACAGATAAAGAACGGCAGCGCCGGTGCAGAACTGTTCCCTCTGAGCTCGGAGAAGCAGACGCGGTTGTCGTGTCACGAGCGATTCCTTTGACTTATTCGGTGATCACACAGTGTTGGGCTCTAACTACAGCATGAGTCACGTCACGATTTGTTTGGACTGTTTAAAAATGATGCACAGAACGCAAAAGTTCAAATTTGCATGATTTTCGATCCAAACTAGCTCATGTCATGTCTCGTCAAACTGAGGTCCCTCATTCTTTCACTCCTGTTTCCTTTTTTATTTTGGTGTCTGACTCTCCTCTTGTTTCAGATCCACTTCCTGCCCTCGTGTGTTGTCTGCTGTGGCGATTGTCTGCCCCTCCCTGAAGCGTCTCACCTGCGTGTAATTAATTAGTCTGCGTGCTCCCCGTCTCCTCTGCCAGTTCGTCTTTGCCAGTCATTGCAAGTGTCCCAGCATTCTCTCTCGTGTATGTTTTTCGAGTGTTTTTTTTTGACCCTGCTGTTAGGCCTGACTTTGCCTCTTCCTAGTCTCTTTGTGTTTTTGCTACGCTCACTGGCTTTTTGTATACCCAACCACCTTCAGTAAAGACTGCCTTTTTTTTGGAAACTGTCTCTGAGATGGTAATATAACTTCCTGTAGACCCTTTTCACAGCAGACATGTCGACCTGTAAAGGCAGCAAAAGCGAAGGTGCAAATGATATCATTGGCAATGGCTCTTGCCATTAAGTGTCAACTGAAGCCATCTCAGTAAATGAGTATGCACTACACCTGAGCACTGGAACTGGCTCACCTAAATGGACTGCGGCCATCGTTTGTGCTTTTCCTGCCTTGACAAGTCAAAATGTCCGCTGTGGAAAGGGTTTGTTAGCCTACAGCGTGTAGGTCAGAGCAAATAATGGTGTGGTTTGGTGTGAATAAGCTTGTTATACACATTATGATCACGTGATCTCACAAAGTCGCTTCGCTGTTGGTGAACACGCCGTTAAACAACCACGATTGCTGATTTAAATCTATCTGACGTGACTCAGGCACAAATATTCACAGACAAATTATTAGTTTTTTTGAGCTTTTTTCACGTTATGTTTAGACTCGTTCGCCGACTTCCGTCCTCACTCTCTGGCTCTCTCTTGGAAGTTATAGCTTGAGTCAACTTGTGGATTTCTCTGGTTTGAACATTGTTGGAGACATTTGGGATAATGTAAGTACACAACTCAACAACATTTACAACAAAGGTCTAGTCGTTTTTTAGCCGATGTTATGCAGAATTCTTATATATTAGATCTGTAAGAAAAGGATTGAATAATCAACCTGGTGGTAATTCTTTTCCATTTCTTTCAGGTGAACAGAGCTGACTGACTCTTGACAGTTCGTGTGCTAACAGTGTGTCTTGGAGTATAAACAATGACATAATACATATATCATTTATTATAGAACTTATGAACATCACATCCCAGCAGTGTTTTCACTCTCTCTCTCTCTGGTCCAGTTGGTCGTTCTATCGCTGTGACGGAGCGAGATGTTACCACAAATCTGTAATTCACACTACACTACAGCTGAGTAATCACTACATTAGCATACGCACTGGACGCCTGCGCCATAGGCAAGGAACAACGAGTGCAGTGCACAGACTCTCTGGGGTCTACCAGCTAATTACTGCTCATCATCGCTCTCTAGTACAGGTACGGGAAAACACTGAGTACGGTCGCCGCAGGCCGCCGGACACACCGGGTCAGGAGCCTGTTATTCCTCTTGTCAACAGCAATTAAATGAAAGGAGGGACTGAAAGATGAGAGTATGGCTGCTGCTACTACAGTTGCCACCACTGACAAACTCCCTCATGATTCACTGGACTGACAGTGTCTATAACCCACATGTCTACACTCGCTGGAACCCTCTTTGTTTGACTTTATCTGCCATTTAGTCCAAGCCACCCTTTGTCTGTCGGGTTCCTCTTACTTTCTATTTATAGATACGCACCGTCTCTATAGAAATGCAGTGTTGTTGCAGATGTCAGCCAGCTCGCATCAAACATATATTTACTGGCTTGAACTGGCGACCGCAGCATGCAACGATCAGGGCCAAAGTATTACGTAACATATAAAATCTATTATGCCATGGAGCACGTCGCATGATGTAATGCTGTACACCGTGTAGTGCAATGACCATGACATGCACCGTGACATAATACGCGAGCATGTTCATGAATTTTAATGATTTCTTTACTTTCATGTGGTGCAATCAAAGGGGCTCATCCTTCACTGGGTGACACACAACAGCAGCAGACGCTCAGTATTCACCTTCAAACGGCTGAGAACAAAGGAACAAATCAATCATAAGATTCTATACAAATAATCTGCATGATACAATTTCTCTTGACTGTATATATTTAGATATAACCCACAAGCTGTCAAGATTAAACATTCAAACCAAGTTTGTCTTGGTGCATAAAGGAAAAAAGCAATAATAATAATTTTACTCTTAAAACACACACAAGACACACTTCATTTACTATTCATATATCACCAGAGCGGCAACGATTCAACGATTAATCTATCAGTTTTCAACTATGACATTCAATCAATCACCACCTATTTTGATAATCAATCAATCAGCTTGAGTCATTCTTAAGAAAAGGAAAGAAGACTGATTCCTCTGATTCCAGCTTCATAAATGTGATTATTTCCTGGTTTCTTTCCTTCTCTGTGACAGTAAACGGAATATTTTTGGGTTGCGGACAAACAAGACTTTTGTGGGAAAACACTGATCGACATTTCTTTACCATTTCCTGACACTTTATTGACCAAACAACTAATCATCTAATCAGGAGAATAAATTCAGATAACCGAACATAAAAATGACTGTAAGTCGCAGGCCAACATTTCATGTGCAGTCATGAGGTGAAGGGGAAGCAGCAGTGACCCATCTGTGACCACACAGCTGATCTGCTTACTGATGTACAGTCTGCATGTAGTGACAAATACATTTGTGGCGTTACTCCTGACATCACATCTAACAAGAAAATCTTACACCTGCGCTTCTTTATCATTAAATAAAACTGTATGTTCTGATGTTCGCCATCTCCCATATCGACATCAACATTAATTCACATTTTCTTCCTTTCATAATCATTTATTATACAACATAAAAGCCTTTTTTAACCAAAGTCAACAAACACAAAACAGACGAAAGTACTTTACAAGGTTCCTATTTCACGCATCACAACATAATAACGTCATGTTGACAGTGAGGCAGGTGATGCAGCATCTTCTCTGTGTCATCCGTGCACTGGATATCATGTTACTGAGTGTTCCACAGACGCATTTCTGTGTAAACACTCGGGTACCGGTCTCACACAGCTCGCAGTCTAATATTTCAACTCTTTTCTGTCAGCCTTTATCTCCAGAACAGCTCTGTTTGACATCATGAAATGCAACCGGCAGGGAACGGAACAGCTGAAAATTCAAACCATGGCCTACACACATTGTGACAAAACAGATCATACACATATTATGTATAATTTACCTTGGAAGGAAAGGATGCAAATAGATTTGGAATAATTTAAGAGTCGGGCTGAGGTTGGACAAAGAATTTATTTCAGGATTCTAGAGATTTCTACTATCTACTATCTAACTAAGGGTTGGAATTAGTTTAAATTTCAATCAGGAAACTGAAATTTGTTTCATTAAAACACTCATATACCACCAAAATGGTGGTTAACCTCAGTTAAATCACGACATCATTCAACCTTCAGAGCATTTCAAGTTTACTACATCTCTATACATATCAGCATGATCTTGGATGACAAGAGTACATCTCGTGTCTCTCTGTCCAAGTGTCCGCTGTGGGATGCAGCATGTCACCACTTGGCTGTTGAAGCGTGAAGATCATGGCTGACTACCCTCGTGCGCTTGAATCTGGACCGTCAGCCCACATTTGTTAAGACCGTGGCCATCCCACAGACAGCAGTAGTGTGAAGTTGATTGCTGCTTCCCAGTTGTTGATGTCCTCTTTTGGTTTTGTTTCAGCTTTTGCTATTACTAGTCAGGTGGAGAACTATAGTTTCCACTTCAGGAGCAAAGAGAAAAACGGGTGTATTTTTAGCTCCGGACTATGTTTCTGAGTTAATTCAGCATTTTTTATCAACCTCTTTATCAATGGATGAAGTAGCTACTGTATTTCATCCTTAAATATAAGGCCATGCTTCATCCTCATGATACTGTTGGATTAACATGCTTGTCCAGCTGAGTCTTAAAGGGTAACTAGAGGGAGCTGCATGTCATCTGACCAATTGCCTCCAGTGATGTCACTCAGTGGCCAAGTTGTGTTATGAGTAATGTAGACCAACAGGTTTTGTAAAGGACGAAGAATGTGTGAAATAAAAAGATGATATTTCCGGTGTTGCTGCATCAATTTTGATCATTTGTTTCTAAACTGTCCATAATGAGTCCAACAGTGCTGACAGAGTAGATTGCTGGACCAGTGAACTGATTTTGAAAACATGGCGGCTATATTACCCACAATGCAACTTAACAACTGAGTGACATCACTGAAGGCAATCCGTCATAGTAACAAACAAATTTTTGTGTATTTGTGTATGAGGAAAATCACGTTCAAGCCATTACCAAACCCAATAAACCATCTTTATCAATGAACTGTTTATTCCAACACGGAGATGCTTTGAGCCGTACATCTCCAGCTCGTCAGGTCGTGTGGGACTGATTTCCGTTCTGCTGGACAGCCAGCTGGTGGACGTTTGGAGTCGTGCAGACTCAGCCAAAGGGGGTGAAAAACTGGGCCCCAGCACAAATGTTGACCTAACAGATGATGGCACAGTCTGTTGCCCCTGTGGAAGCTGCCTACCACATACCATGTTCAACACAACCCATGAAAGCACCCATCCACGGAGGAGAGGAGGGTTACAGTACAGACAGATACTGTACGCTGTGGTAGAAACAGAGCGCCTGTGATTTTGTCTGAACATTTCATAAGAGCTGCAAATGTGAGATTTTGTGTCTTTAAATAGCCAACAGAATCTTCTTCTTGTGTTCATGAACAATTCTCACATACATATTAATGAATCAAGCAAGTACTATTAATCATTCAGTTGTTTATCAAGGATAGATTTCAAACATTTGTGTGTTCCAAGTTTTCAAATGTGCTGCTTTTCTCTGTTTTACTTGATTGTAAACTGAATATCTTGAGTTTTTGACTGCTGGTCCACCAAAGAAATTGCCTGAGATGAGATGAATTTAAAGACATGACTCGCCTGTGCTCTCAGAAATCGCAATTTTTCACTATTTCATAACCATCAATTGCTGATTTAAAAAAAAGAATAGATTACTCAATCGAGAAATGATTTGTTAAATCTCTAGATTATATGGAACACTTTTGAAAATACATTGGAAATGTTGGAAATGTATTTACCTATTCGGGCTGTCACTTTTTATTCGAAGTTCGAATATTCGTTCGAATGTGGGGGGAAAAGTTCGTATTCGAATGTAATGACCTGTTCGAATTCAAAATGCAGCAGAGGGCGCTCTAAAACTTCACTCTCAGCTTGACCTATTGCACGCCCTATTGACCCTTGACCTATTAATTCACTATTTAATTCGCTACGAAAATGGAGGACACTAGCAAGAAAAGCCGTCCTGAGCGGACAATCACGACACCAAAGCATCTGAGAAGTAGTGTATGGAAGTATTTTGGGTTCTACGCCGTAGATGGAAACGCAACTAACAAAGATAAAGCTGTCTGTGATTTATGTATTCGAATAAATTGCGTATCATTCGAAATTCGTTC
>OMLP01046543.1:59009-76529 GCA_900302685.1 Spondyliosoma cantharus
CGAATTAAAAATGAAAAATAGAAATGAGAAAAGCCGTCCTGAGCGGACAATCACGACACCAAAGCATCTGAGAAGTATTTTGGGTTCTACGCCGTAGATGGAAAATTAACTCGACTTTGTACAAAGCAGCTGTCTGACTCTGCAACGACAACAAATCTGCGGACTCACCTAGCTTACAACCTCGTAAGCTAACGTTAGCAGGTGAGTGTACGACCTCGTCTGACTGCACTCGGCACACTCAGCTTCAGCAGGCCTCTTGCCAGCAGCTTGTAAAAATGCCGTCACCGACAAGATAGCAAGATTTATATGCAAGGATATGCGGCCCATTGGTATCGTTTCGGGATCTCGTGATGGAACTGGAGCCTAGTGTCGTGTGTGTGTATGTGTGTGTGTGTGTGGGGGGGGGAGGCGTGGTTTATGTATTCGAATGTATTCGAATAAATTGCGTGTCATTCGAAATTCGTTCGAACTTGATTTTTTTAAAAAGTGACAGCCCTATTACCTGTTCATAATATGAATGATGGAAATCTTTACAAGGAGACAATAATATTGTGTACACTATCTAGCCTTTATAGAAAGTAATAATGTGTATAATTTAGAAATATGCGGAGGCAGCTGTAAAAACTGTACACATTGCATGTGCCAACACGCGCACACACGCACACACACGCACGCACACGCACACACACACACACACACACACACACACACAATGGTGTAAAGCTCTTGGGAGCAGGGAACATGCTTACAAAGGCTTGCTTGACATGAGGACGAAGGCATGATGCATTGCTTTAAATTCTGCGCCGTTCATCAATTTCTTCTCCTGCAACATCGCCTTCTTTCTCCACAACCATCTCATCCAATTACCATCCGCAGCCACTTTCACAGCACAACACATGCTTTGCATGATTGCATTCTCGGTTGCCATCAGCTGTTCACATGTCACAATGAGAGAGTCAGAGGGGCAGCATGTTCCTGAAAAACTCTGTATTATCATTATGACGTGTCTCACTGTACAGATGTGTCCTGCAGGCCTACAAGCAGTGTGCAAATTACATGCTGATGGCAGTTACATACAGTAAATGTGTTATAGTCATTTCATCCTTTCAGCCATTGTACCCAAATGGCAGCATTTTCCATGTGAAACAGACGACTTTGAAGAGTTGAACAGGATAGATAAGAAGACCTGTTCTGGACCTGAACGTGGAGGTGTTGTTGAAAGCTAACTTTGTGGACTCAGTGAAAGAATATCACAATTACATATCAATAATTGAATGAAAAGAAATGGCCAGATGTGCTACAGAGTATTTATACTGCAGTAAGTCTTTGAAATCAACCTGCCAGGCTGGACGCAGAGGATTAATGCCTTTGTCCAGGGCTTCCAGGCGCCTCTGCTAATGATCCATTCAGAGCCATGGGAGTCTTTCCTTGATACAAACAACTGTTATTTACTGCCTCCTTATAAATGAAACCTATAACTAGAGGACTGGAGAGAAAGGAAAATAAAAACCCCACACTACTGACCATTACAGACACGCACCTGCTTCATGTTTCACCATTGGAAATAGTGAATTGACTCCCTGCAAACAGACAAGACATTTTTACCTCTGAACCTTGGTCTGAATTCCATTCTGTACAGCTTTGAAGGAACTTTGGTAGGTCAGTTTTGTGCCAAGAGAAAACTTAAAACTCACTATTTTTAGGTGCCACCATGAGGCCATATATAGAGCACAAACACAGATGATACTCTGCTTTATTTCCCCACTACACTGGAATATTCTTATTAAGTAGTGAACGTCTCAAAACTTCCTGACACAAAATGATTCCAAGTCAAGACAGCCCCCAGCAAATATCACCACAATTACAAGTTATTCACCTTTAAATTAAGTCATTTTTATGTATATTATATTTAACAGTCACAGGTCAAACAAATGATTTCAGTTTTTCCATGATATCGACATTTAATATGTTTAACCGAGATCTCAGGTAAATTATGCCCTGTTCCCTGGAAAAAAAATTTGTTATTCCGTGTTAATGACATATTCAGAGTCCTCTTTGAAATTGTCTGAAAACCAATTTTTAGATAAAAGCTTTTTTTATATAGTTACCATTCAACCCTTTGTTTTACTACTGTGCTTTTATCCATGCACACGATTATTATTCACCATTTTTGCTTCACCTGATTTTATTCTGTTAAAGAAATATAAAACGTACCTTTTGAACTGAATGTCGCTATGTTGCTATGTGCATGTCCTGAGCTGTGAGCCACAGAAGCAAAATTCAGGCTGCTTGTATTTTTTGCTTCAGGACATATCGCTCACTGGAGGGCACGCCAATTTACACCTAAACAGGGAGTCTCGAACTGCCTCCCCCTCCGTCCACCCCACGACCTGATGCCACATATATAATATCTTCCCTTTTACCTCTTTTCGTTGTTTCCCACTAATCTAAACTACACCTTCATATGCAATTGAAATAAAAACACTATTTTTTATTTTTTTATTCAAACTTGACTTTATTTTCAAGTAGACTTGGCGCAGGAAATGCATGTGGCCAGTTAACATCGCTGTCATTAATCAAAAATGCTTCTACAGAGCAACACGGCGCTCATTTTCGGCATTTGTTGACAGCGGATCAGTTTTAAACATGCCGGGCACTAGTTTATTCAGCCTGTGGGAGTGATGAACGGGTGGGAGCTGTTGACCCCAACCCTAACCTAAGTTTACAAAAAGTTGATGCATGATTGATGCGATAAAGAAATCAAATGGCTCAGACATGTGTTTATTTTTTTCTAACTAGACTGTTTGAAATGAACTGCCATAGGTCTCAAACAAATAGTGCATGTCAACCAAGACTGTCATGATGGGTTGCAGACAGACATGACGTACTCATGTGCTAAAAATATAAATGCCTTGTATGCACTGTAGTTTCATGTGCTGAGACATGATTGAACTGCATTCCGATGACTTTTTGGAAACCATGAAGTAAACAAAAGTTAAACCACTGAGCTACTTCATCGCTGGCCCCTTCCTGAAACTGATTAGGAGGGGATGACAAAGAGGCGCATTCAGCTCATCTTACTGGAAAGGTACAGAAAGCACGAGGCATGTGCACAGACACAAGCAACCGCTCTGCCAACAAACCTCTTCCACTCTTCTCATTATATCTGCTGTCTCTGCCCACACACACACACACACACACACACACACACACACACACGCACACACACGCACACACACAGACAATGAGTTGTTTGTGAGGTTATTATCGAGGAGTGTCAAGTGGCCAGTCTTGAGTCCATCGTGCCACACTCAAGCCTTATCTGTTCAGACGCCAGAGTCTGGTCTGTTCTCCCATGTCCATCTTCCTTCCTCCCTTGACCTCCGCGCCTATCAGACGCAAGATAAAAGGCTAAAAGCATTCTCGCTTCGTTATATCCACCTCCGACAAGGTTTGAGAAGTGGAAACACGCCTCTGGGCCCCTTTAAAACTGAGCCCAAATAAGGGACTGACGCGTCTCTTCAGCCTCAACTGATTCTTCTTAAACATCCTTACAATAGTATAATGACTTATCAACTACTCCTGGGCTTTGTATTTTATGTAACGGCTCTTATAAATGTGAGTCATACATTAAACACTGTTTAGAACTGTAGTAAGTGGGTTACATCATTCAAGATACGGAGGTAAATTTGTTCTGCAATGCAATGCTTTGCTTTCACCTCTAAACAATGCAGGATCAGACTTCATGTTTTGAACCAAATGAGTAATTGGTTCAAGCCCCCAAAATGGAAATGAGCATGAGCACACTATATCAGCTAATACTTGTTAGACAGTTCAATCTCAGTTTCAAACTTACTTTTCGACTAGAATGGCACTAGAGCGCTGGCAGTAGAGCGCATACCTCTGCCAAGGTTCAACAGTCCCCTTTACTTCAACCAAGCCTAATCCAGTACCAAGCTCTATAGCCCTGTAACACCCATAACTGCTTTAACATAATTTCAGCTCACCAGATCGGTATCTACCTCATGGTCCTACAGGTTTATGTAAATTAGTTAATTTAGTTAACTTCCTGATATATATGAAAGGTTTATCCTCATGTGTCATGTTTTACTTTCCACTTCCTGTCTTTGTCTTTTTCACTTTTTCTGTCTTTTTTCATTTATTCATTAGCAGTGTTGGGGTTACAAAGTAAACCATTTTTTATTTGAGTATTTATTTGTTGCATAAAGTAATGCATTAATTCTGCAATTGAAGTTATCCTTTATTCAGTTCCTTTTTGATAAAAGGAAAATTGCTGTCTCTTCCTTTTGTTAGCACAAAAATAAAATACAAGCCCTGAAGCATTGTCTGTGTTTGTTTTTTCTGTCCTGCTGCTCAGCAGGTGGCTGCTGAAGGTAAACCTGCAGCTGTGTCAGTGCGCATGTGTAGCTAGATAATTCAACGTAGCAAGATGGCAGAGAGGACAGCATTAACTGAGCATAAGCACAAGACATCACCTAACTTTGGTTATACAATTGTGAAGATATTTGCAGCAAAGTGGTCCTGAGTAATCCACCTTCCTCCCTGATATTTCTTCTTGTTTTTAAACTTTACATATAAATTCACATGATTTGTCTTGACTAACAGTTTCGGGGCAAATTGTCAGTGGCTGATAAAGTGTTTAACTTTACGAAGATGAAGCATGACTGGAAAGAACAAACATTCTGAATCAAAAGTCTACAGCAGGTAGGTGACAAAACATAATGTGATCATCGTGCCAAACATTTAGAAAAGAGTCAGGCAAGAGAGCCTGCAGGTCATTACAGGTCGAGGATGCAACAAATGTTTTAGCTTCCCTGCCTGGTGCCTCCGAAGTCCCAGGACAAAGTCTCACTTCCGAAAAATCCAGACACCCAAGAGATACTGACAAGTGCTGATAGCAAACCACAAGGACACAAGAGCCCCAGAGTTGTCTTCTGTAGTGCTGCCAACGGCGCCCTAAACATGGTACAACGTAGAAGTCAGCAGCGCCAATGTTGCATGAGCAGGTTCAGCAGTGACCCACATCCCTGCCGTGTGGACTGAAACATGACTGGAGTCATTGTTCGATTGAAACTGGAAAAGGTCAATCCTAAAGACGACTGCAAAGAATGTGGTTCAGTTATTAGTAATGAAGTAATGAATTAATCCAGTTATACAGAATTTGAATAGGCTGGATGAGACAGTCTCATGGGGATATTAGGATTTTACAGAGAATCCATTTCCTGACGAGTTTGAGGTGGAAGTAAATAGTCTCCAGCCTCATCAGTTAGTCAGAGCCACAATAATGGGGCAATGATAAAAACAGCTGAACCCACGAGAAAGAGTTGGCATTTCTGGAGGATGGCACACAGAGTGACAAATCTGAGGGAATGTTTTTGGGCATCCAGGTTTCTGTCAGCAAGAGTCCAGTTTGTTTTGCGCATAGAGTGTTAGGTGACTGGCAGAGCACTTCCAAGGCTGGATGGCAATGAAACCCGCCTGGTTGAATCGTCAATACAAAAAATATAAATGTGTTATAAAATATCTGTTTGCTCAATAAAAAGTCAAATGGACAAAAATATGATGAAGTGAAAGTTGTCCCTCACAGTCATGAACCTACAGAGAATATCACAAAAATCTGCAACTCCCCGAAGATCTTCACTCTTCACTCTCACCGCTCTTTATAGTGCAATGGTCAATCATTACAGGCAGCTGTTCTCAGCCAGAAAAGCTCTACAAACCCACTGCACACTGCCTGCTCAGCACTGAACAGAAAACAAACACAGTAAGCAACTAGCTGGAGAACACAATTGAGTATTGAGCAGCTAAAGAGGCAGATATCTCCCCCTGAAGCTGGTAGAGGCCAAATACACACACACACACACACACACACACACACACACACACACACACACAATCTGTGAACTTGTAGAAACCTCTAAAACACTCAGCAGATTAAATCTGTTCAGATTCTGGGTCAGTTCTGGACAACTACTGTGAAAATGTTTCATTCCAATTTCAACTTTGAAGTATCGTGAATTTGCTACAGCTCAGTTTTGTGCTGGGATTTCAACGTTGACTTTTGGATGAAACCAGGATGTTTTCTGGTCTAATGCCGTGTTGAGACAAAACATGACAGTTTATTTGTGCGTCTAGAGTACATGCAAGCCAATGATAAGACAGGAATAGATGCGAATGAAGTGAAGATGTGAAAAATCGTGTCAAATGCACATTCAAGTGAGTTGAATATATTGTACTCAAGCACATTTCAACATGAGGCTATCACCAACGTCGCTGACGTCCGGACACTGAACATGAACAGCAATGGAGGAGAGGGTAATCATCACTATTCGAGGCTGTTTGAGGACACCCAGCTGTACGATAACACATCTACACTTACTGACAAAAGACAAAAAAGGAGCTGCAGAAGTTGAGCGGGGAAGTCGGACTACCTGGTAAGTCATGGAAATATGTCTCAGCACAGCATAACTTTGATCAATCCAAACCCCATGCAGGGAACAAGTCGTATTCTGGAAAGTGTTCTACACAAAAACGTAATTTTAGTACATTTAATTTTTCATGTAAAACGTCATTAATATTGAGCTGCATAGGAGCTGCATAGCAGAAGGTGGCCAGGACTTCATAATGGGAGCACTTTTGTAGATTAATGTGTGATAAGATGCTTAGTGCTGTGCTTAGTACTTTGAGCGTGACAGCTTTGACTACTCCACACCATGAGTTGGGTAGTAGGGCAAACTTCACTGGATAAAGAAATAAATCATCCATCTTTATTAACAGTGTCTGTGGCGGTCTTATTTCTTACTGCTTTAAAAACAACTAATATCATCTGTTATGCGCATATGAGAGCATATCATCATTTTGGAACAAACACATTCAAAGCCAGTATTGTAAATCCCAGTGAAATATGATCTAAACGTGAACCAACGTCCTCCAATAGTCGGTAAAAATGTTCACTTTTGAACCAGCTGTGAATGTGTTTTCAAGGACAAATATAGACGTTTTTCAAATGTTGTTCAAACTCAAAAATGCTCAGTGGGTACAAAGTTTAACCCGTTGCCAGAGCAACAGCACTTTTCAGTTATCCAAGAGAATCTTCTGCTTCCATGTGAAATATTGTGAATGGTGTAATGTCCAACCAGCAAACCAGTGACACCTCCCACCTCCAAAATGGTAAAAAAAAAAAATATGTGGACCTCTCCCTCTACATGTGAACTTCTGGGGCTGTTTTTCATGGTTTTGGATTTCAGTTCTCACTTCAGGTCATGAAAAACCTGCTACTTTTTGGTTCCAGCTGGGAACCAACTTTTCAGGCTATTTTTGGTCTAAAAGCTCTGAACAGTTAGAATAAGGCACACAGGCCGGAACATAGCTGGTTCCCTGTTGGTGGAACGTGGCTGAATGGGAGCAAATCCTTTCTGCCAGGTTCAGAATTGGTGGAAAGCCTGAAACCAGAACAGTTTGGACTGAGAAGTTGAATCACATATAGGTGCAATAAATATCTGTCCACATACTTCTGCCCGTCTATTTAGTTCCTCAGATGAGATAACCCCCTCTATGGAAATGCACAAACTTGAGTGATGAAAAAGAGCTCATTCTTCAAAAACACAATAATCAAAAAAAATGTCCTTGCCCTGTGGACGGGAGACAATGTGTGAAAAACTCCCCCCCCCTGCCTTTAATCTCCACGAAGCAGCCAGGATGTCAGCTGGAGTTATAGAAAGGTCTTGACAGATTCTGGCTCAGTGGGATTCCCTCCTCCCCTCCACCCCGCAGCAGCTCCTGCATTTATTGCCTTTGTAAGCATTTTTTCCGCTGCTCCGACACATTCATTTCATCGTGGATGCCCACTCAACAACACTGCTGGCCTCTCAGTGTGTGTAGACCTATCTGCGTGTGCCATCACCTGTGTGTGTAAATGAAAAGCAAATTCATGTTTGAAAAGGCAATCTGACGTTCATCTGCCGTGCATGCATTTCGTGTCTTGTGTGGAAGGCGCCGCAGTTGGATGCAACAGCTCATCAAGTACGATTCAGATGGCCACGGTGGGCGATCTTGTCTGTAAACCTCGATGGTGTGTGGTGGGATGTGATGAAGGAGACCGACGAAACAAGTGAGAACGACACAAAACGAAGCCTCTTTCCAGCACGCACACCGGCTAATCATCCATATGGAGAGGCGGTAAAGAACCGCTGCTTAGATCTGCATCTGACGCTCAGCCCAGACAGGAGGAGAGCCATCATCTGGCGAGAAAACTGCACTGTTGGTTGGAGGAGCCCTCAGACACACGCTCTCTCAAACACACACACACACACACACACACACACACACACACCCCGGCAAACACACACACACTTCATGCACACCCTTCCCCCAACCTCCTCCGACTCCCCCGAGAAGAGTGCACGCTCAGCCCACTGAAGTCTCAACGCATTCCGCGGGTGTTCCGTGAAGGGATCGACCGGCCACGACACAACACAGAAGCATGGTGCACAAGTGTCAGACGCCCGTCCACTCACCGCCTCCGAGTCTTCAAATCCATGAAGGTACAAGTTATCGTACATGGAGGAGAGAGATTCCAAAAAGCAGCTCTTTGGTGCAAAATCGACAGTAAAGGTTCAACCTGTTCCAGGGAGGACGGATGATGAGCACAGGGGAGTGACAGAGCCCACCAGCAGCGCTCTCTTTCTCCACATGAAGGTAGACCACAGAGCAGCAGGCAGAAAACAAAAAAAACAAAAAAAAAGGTGCAGCCCTCTGTTTTTCCTGAACTGAACTGGATGTTATTGCCCCTGAGCCGAGCGAGCGTTGGTTCCCATTATAAGGCAGCCTGCTTGTCCCCAGAGGCAGAGCAGACCTGGCATTTCATCTGCCTTCCAAGCTCAGTTCACACAAGCCAATCCCTTCCTCCAGCACTGGCTGATGACAGAGGAGGGATGCAGCCTGCTGATTGGCCGTCGGAGGCTCCAGTCGATGATAATGAACAAGGAAGAGGCAGAGAGGGAGGTGGTGGTGGTGGTGGTCGCGGTGGCGGTTGAGTCTGCAGCCTGTGAGCAGTGTTAACCAGCAAGGCTGTGTGTATTCCGTGCATGCATGTGTGTGTCGAGGTGATCTCCTCACCTGAACGCCCGTCTGCAAAGACTGACGCGCAATCTACACGCACAGGGTCGAAGCAACGTTACAAACAGCCGAGTGATGAGGCAGAGCCGCTGCTCTCTGACAAACAAGTGTTCCCGTCTTTGCAGCTCCACGATCGCACCGGGGCCATAACACCAATCCACACACGTCGGTGCAAGGACACTGATCATGAAGGGAATCAGCGAAGAAGAGAAAGCCTGAGGTTTGAGTGTCAGTCTGAGGTGTGACACCCTTTTATAAACAAAGTGAGTGTTAAAGCATTCACAGAAAAATGGTGGAATAAAAGAGCTGTTGCCTTTTGAAAAATGTCTCCACATTTTAAAAGGGTTAGGGTTGTCAGACACACATGAGGGAGTCTAAGGTAGAGGGCGAAATACAGATAAACTCTACATACACTTAAAAGCTCACTAATTAATTGAACCTTGAGTTTAGAATTTTTACTACCGATACTAATCGTTTTCTGATTATCAGTGTCTGTTTGTTTTTTTTTGTTTTTTTGTGTCTGACTGCTGATAAAATAAATGAATTGTGCTGCTCTGGCTCTGATGCAGCGTCCTCTGTCTGTCTGTAGTCCCCACTCTGGTCTCACTCAGTGTCCCGCCCATAACACTGTCTGATTGGTTTACATGTCACAAGTGATAGCCTACAAACACTGAATAATCCGAATCCGTAACTGTAACTAGTAAATTATCAATACATGTAGTGAAGTGGAAGTATTACGAGGACGAAAATGGAAATAATTAAGTAAAGTAGCTAAAATAGAGCCGTGACGATATCAGATTTTCTTTTCTTCACGATAATCGTGGTCAAACAAACGATACAATCCTAACATCTATAAGAATCTGAAAACAAATGCTAGGAATCAAATCTGTCTTTAACTATGGTCACTGTGTTTGATCTATTTTTTGGATATTGTGAATATCACGATATTCCGACACCCTTAACTTCATATGTATATCGCTACCAAATATCAGATATCATCTCCTTGATTACTTATAATTGACATTTTTATATATACTGGTACTTATACTTATTATTGACAAGGACAAGAATGAACCTCCACGTTGAATAAGATTAAAAACATTAAAAACATTTTTAAAAGGCCAACTGACATGTGAAGAGAAGTAATGCGATATAATTATATTGTGATATGTTTAGGGTCACATCCCCATACATGGTGTGTATATATATATCTCAATAGTCACCTCAAAAGCACCGCATAAATGTTTGGACTGTCACAAAATCAAACATCACAACATTTTTGACCAACTTTGATATCAATATAGTCACATTATTGTACTGATGACTAATAAATAAATATTAACATAATTAGACTTTTGATCATTAATCGTCAGTAATGTGGAACAATGACTAAGTGGAGAGTAAGAACAAGTCGAGCGGTCTGGTAAGTTCAGAAAATGACATCACTTGACTGTAATGCAGCCTTCAAAACACTTACGTCATATCACAATACAACGGCGTCCAAAAAGACCACACATAGTCCCATATCACAACAACCGAGACACTGACAGACCTCTGACAAACACACTTGCTCATTTTGCTAAATCTGTTCTCTAGATACGTTTTTGTCCTAAGGAGGTGTCACGGCAGAAAACTCAATAAAGAAGTGAATCTTGAGTTAACAATTTGTCATCAGTACATGTTTCTACTTTCTGTACATTCAGAAAGACTGACAGACAACTGACACATGAAGAGAAGCAAAGCGACGGAACTCGATCAACATGATGTAGAAATTGTCATTTTGTGGGGTTTCCACAGTTCCTGAGTGCGACACCGCTGTGGTAAATCCAAACCCCAGGCGTGCAACAGTCTGTCACGCACGATGTATCTGCAATCTACAAACAGCACTCGTGACGTCGCAACAATGCACCGTGTTTAAAACTTGTATGCCGAAGCGAACGTGTGCGTCGCTGTGACATCCCGCCCTCTCTCTGAAGATACATAGAGCAGAAACAAAGTGACAGAGACACTGCTCACCCTGTTACAAGACACTGCACCATCAACATGACTCTGAAGCTCATATCTGAGAGGCACATCATGTTGCTTAAATCAAAAGCAAAGTATTATACTCAAACAAAAGCAACATCACATAACAACCATCATTAATACAAAAAAAGTTAATTCAAAGGTAATTCAACTTTAAGTTTATCGTTACTGTTTATTGTTATGTGTGCTTTATAACTGGACAGTTGTTCTTGATACTAGTCACAACTGGTGTTTAGAATACTTTGTATATGGTTAATAAATACTGTAGATCGTCGATACACATTATGTGGATGACTGTTACAAAGGTGACACTGTTGGTTTGCTGTTTGTTAACAGTCAAATAACTAATAAAGTTTAATCAGCTCTACAGTAAAAGCTCTCTAGATGTAAATCTAATATTAGTATTCTATTAATATTTATCATATCACTGCATGCTCAGTTCCTTTCTCTACGACGTGCTGTGAAAGACAAAAAGTCCATCATCCCCGTTAAATTAACCAACAAATCAATAATTATGTAACTGAATAAATTAATTACATCTGTTTTGTGTTATTATCCAATACAAGGTAAACAACAAAGCGCTCGTTTGTCTCTCTCAGCTTCATTTCTGACAGGGCAACAGCGCCCTCTGCTGCCACACTGTGCTACAGCAGGTACACCTGCTCCCGTCAGCTGACGCATCTTCATCAAGCTTGCCACTGCCACAGTCTTCAGCTTTCTTCCTCTGAACAAGCATCTCTCCAAACAGCTGATGGCTTCATACAAACCCATCAGTTACTCTCGTGGGAGAACAGATGTGACGCATCGAAGAAGCTCTCAGATAAAAAAAAAAAAAAAAAAAGGATGCTGCGACACTCAGTTTTATGTTCCACCAGACAAGAGTGCCACAAGGAGTGCCTATTTTGAAGAAAGAGAAATATCCAGTATAAAGAGGCAAGGCTCTACATATTCATCATATTGTGTTAAGATAAAAATTGTGTAGTGGCGAAAACAGTTTTGAGTTTTTCCTCATTTTACGATAAGGACTTGGTTTTAGAGTTGGGCTTGGAGTCATACTATGTTCTTGATGTTAAGATTTAGGTTAGGGTTAGGCAATTTAATGTGAGAATGTGTTCATTCTCACTCTAAAGTCATTGTAATAAAGAATCTGTTTGGGTTTTTGACTGTTTGACTGTGATTCTGACGTTTGTCACTATTCATTTACACCTCAAAAGTTGGGACGCTGTGTAAAACTAAACACATTTTACATTTTACACACAAACATTTGCAAACTGTCTTTACCAACCAAGGTTTTCCTGAGCCCATGTAGAAACGCCCTTTATACAGTCATGTGTTTGACAAAGTGTCGAACCTCCTTTCAGTCACGATACTATCACATGTTTACCACCGAGCCTGTTTACCTGTGGAACATTCCAAACAGGTGTTTTCGGAGCGCTTCACATCTGTCAGTCTGATGCTGCTCCCGTCCCAACGCGTTTGAATCAAATTCAGAATAAACGGATATTAACAAAAATCAATGAAGTTAATGAAAAAAATAACTATATTGTCTTTGTGCTGTTTTCTGTTGAGTATATGTAAAAAAGGATTAACACATTCCATTTCATTTATGTTTGACAACAGCGTCAGCTCGTATATTCACTCATTTGAAACCTTAACTGATAGTGAAAATAATCTTTAGCTGCAGTCTGAGCTTGTATGCGTGAGTGAGTTGTATTTATTTGCTGCTTCACTGTTGTAGCATTCAGTAGTTTTTGCTGTTAAAGCCAAAACAGGTGAGGGAAGAATTGGGAAGCAATGATAAAAAAAACCCCACAAATTTAAGTATACTACTATTGGGTAATCTTGTCAGATGGTCTCCGAGCTACAGGCAGGCGAGTAGACGGTGCCAGCGTGGAGCGATGAGAGCAGCGGCTGGGCAGCATCAAGTAATTCACAAATGAAAGGCTGCTGAGTTGAGCCATGTGACCTACATGAGAGGGATTAACGGGTTGAAGAAGTCCCTTTCTTATCGCTTTGCAGGCTGCGAGCTGGAAAATTAGGTTAAAAGGAAGTCTTTTTAAATGTATTGTGATCCAGAAATGAAATTTAATTTCAGGCAGAAAGCTGTGGCATCACAAGCTTTGCCATCCCGAAATGAGACTTTATTCAAATCTGCAGGCAATCCTTACATTCACACCCTGCCCCTCAGACAGAAGGAATTAAACTGGCTGACCCGGGGTGTGAATATGGGCCGAGACGTCAATTTACATTTTTGGAGGAGAGGCAGTGATGAGGTCGGCAGTTCACAGCCGCATTTCTGTCACCACTGAAACGTAAATTTCCGGTCGGCCTCAGCTGAATTCAGTACGGCGCGAGACTCAATTTGCACTGCCTGAAAAGACGGTTTGTCACAGAAAATGCTGTTTGCACATGTTGGATGTGTTTTCTCTTGGCTTGTGCTCGTTTCTTCTGCAATGCTTATACACACCCTTTGTGATGTCGATATGGGGGGCGCGCGGTGTTACTTGAAGCTGCAGTGATGATGAAATCAGTAACTGTTCCAGTCAATTGTAAAAATTTTCTGACGTGAGGATCCGCTGTTATTCTTTTGCATTTATGATAATAAATGAAGAGTCTTTGGGTTTAGGACAGTTGGTTGGACAAAAGTAGCAATCTGAACATTATTAATATATATTAGACTAAACAATTAGTCCATTAATCATGAAAATAATCAGCAGATGATTCCATAATGAGGATAATCATCAACTGTTGAACTAGCTCACTCATTTATCGGATCTAAACCGCATGACGTCTCTGTCACTGATTAGAGTCAGGTGCGCTGCTTCATCAATTACATTTACGATTTGTTTTAAATGTTATTTTCTCACCATTAATGACTAACGACTACAGTTACTGTGGGATCCTGGGGATAAAGCCACATGGATTGATTTCTGTGAGAGGTGCTGCTGTGGAAACTGTACAAGACACGTGGCTGATTTCACTTACCGACCATGTCTGCACTCGTAGACAAGGTTGATTTTCCTCATAATGACAGAAGAAAATAAATCCCCAAACTGTGCTTAAACGTTTATTTGAACGTTGAGAAAAACTTGGGCCGACTCTGCGAAATGTCAGCGTATCCGTGCTCAGCTCAGCTTGTAATCGGAAGAACGTGGCTGTAGTAGTTCTCCGTTATACATGACTGTAAATACAACAGGAACAATTGCTCTGATCATTCTCCTTGTTAGTAAGCTTAAAGATTTGCGTTGTTTTTTTTTTCTTTTCATATTGTCAAGAAGTTCTTGCATACTTTTCCCATCTGACTTTTCTTTGGCTTTGACGCACATTTCATCAAATTGTTTATCTGCACACGCTGCAGGATGTCTTCAGGCATCAGACGCTCGGTTGTAATGCTTTATTGGACTTGAACCAAATTTAAGATCATCACAGGTAAGAATCTGCAGCTGACCTTACTTCACATGCTGATATGCTGCCTCCCACTGTCCATGGGACTCACTGCATCATCCAGACACACTGAGATCATTTCTAAGAACGCACCGGCACACATGTACCTTATATTAGCATGAGGAGCCGCTCTGGATTATATTCCGGAGAGCATCTGCTGAGCTCTGGCATCCTCTTATGGTGGCGCTCAGAGATTGGCCCGGAAACGCTTCAGACATCCGCTCACCAACCACGCAGAGAAACATCTGTCCATGTGAGCGGTGCATGTACATTTTGGGCACGCCGTCTGTCAGAATCAGCCTCTCTGTGACAGATCAAGTGATATGAGTTTATCATGGCGTGACTCAGACTGATCAAATCCTTCTCCTTTGATGACATGCTGCCCCCTTTTCCTCCGACATCAGCTGAACGTAAAGAACAAACTGGAACTAAAGAACAGAACTAAAGAACAAAAGTCATTTTCTCTTTGTAAAGCCCGCTCTTTTTGGATTCCTTCTTCCTTAAATGGGCTCATCTGTGTGAGCTCATCGGGCCGTCGCCTGACAGTCCGCCACACTGATCCTCCCTTAAACCCGCACACTTAGAGTCAATCCTCGGTGAGATCGCCCTCCCAAAAACTCCACTTAAAGCTCCTGAAAACATATGTATTCAATAAGCTTCTTTCCCTGCGTGATGGGCTCAACGTGAGCGCACAAACGAGAATTCCTGTATAAGTGATTATGTCTGTGCTCTTTCCATTGGTCTGATGACAGTTTTGTTTTTTTTAATTTATTTGCTGGGACCACAAACAAGTGACAAAACGCAGTTTTGCTGTGAAGCTTCAGAAATGTTTGTGGACTACAGAACTTTCCATCGGCATTAGGGTGAGTAGATAAAGGCTGAATTTCCATACTTTGGTGAAACTATCCTTAACTTACTGCTAACACATTTCTACCGGAGCACCAGCATGGGAGTATCACCGCAGACTCCAGAATTGAAAACTCCATTATACTGTGAAATGCGGGGAGATTTGACGGGCTGTGTTCAGCATTGTGTGAACTCGTATGCTATGTATGAATCCAGCTTTAACACACTCTCGTACTGAAACACACCTTCTCATTTTGCTCTCAAACTCAATTCTGCGATAATCTTACGAGATTTCAAAGCACAGAAATGAGATGAGGACATGAAGGATGGGGAGCTGGTAAAAAGCTAACAGGACTCATTTCAAATGAGTTAGGGTAAAAAAAGTTGTATGTTGAATGTTCTGGAGGCGAATCAGTCCTACATGACTTTAAGGGACGCGTCCTTCCCCGTGTTCCCTTCTTTCACGTCAACAGTTTCTGTAAAATAACTGAACGGAGGAAGGAGGAGCTGCTAATCAACCTTCTGCGCTTGACCCCTGTTGCTGAAGGGCGGCTGTTGCTATGGATACGCGAGGGAATCAAAGACGGCCCACCGCTCCTATTCTCACCTGATGACAATCACGCCGGTGATGACACGAATCGCAGCGGGGGTGTTGGACAGATCTGCGAGCGTGTCTCGAGGAACAGGGGTGAGCAAGTTGTTCAGCGTTGCCTTTCTCTGTCCCACTGTCTCACTCGCTCTTTGTTTTGTCTCCTTGAAATCCGCTCTCTTTTTGTTCCTGTAATGTTTGTTTCGTTCGCGTCATGTCTTGCTTTTCTTCCTTCCTCTGAGCCTCGTAATTACTTTGACGCAGCAGGCGCTCAGTGATTAATGAGAGATGTCAACAAGTTAAACGCTGCCGTCTGCACCCGTGTTGCCCTGAGAGAACATCATCAGCTGGCGTTCTGCTCCGTAGTTTTGCCGTCGGTGCCGAACAGGTTTATGGCAATAACCAAAAAACTAGATAAAAAATATATAACACGTGTCACCTGCATCGCTTTTGGGCTCGAACGTGAAAATCTCACATGTGCGAAGTGACCTACATGTAGCTGGACTGCAGCAGCCACAGATGTGACACTCTCATAAATCACACCTGGATGTTAGATCGGACAACTCGCCGTGTGCTTTTGTGAGCATGTCAAGCTGAAAAAGCCTCTGAGCCGATTCTTTAGTTACTGCGTCTCCTGGGAGACCAAGACCAGCCCAGGATGGAGGAGTTCAAGGTCAGGTATGGAGGAATGAAAAAGCGTTGAACGAAAGAGGGGGAGGGGTTTTGGCCGTGTAGCTAATGACGGCGTGTGGCAGCAGCCTTCGTTCCCTTGGTAACTTGTTAGCATGGTATCCAAGTCCAGGGTTCCTCCCTTCACTGTTATGAATTACAGAAGGGACTTCATAAAGGAAACCAATTTGAATTTGTTTTACAGTGGCACATATAAAGGAGGCGGCAGCGGCTGCATTCAAACGGCCCTGCCAGCCCCGTCCTCATGAATTATACATGGCTGCTAGACGGCTCCTGAGCAGCCGAGCGGCCCGGATCCACAGGCTGACGCAAATCAAGGTCATCGATTCCTGAAACTACAGTCGAGGCAAAAAGCTACAGTTTTGGCAACACACAGTTGATTTGTTCACTTTTCACTTGACGCTAGAGTCGACCTTTAACGAGCGAAACTGAAAGCTTTTGAGAGGATTGCTGTCAGGGACCAGCGGCGGCGCACAGACCGCTCACTTTCTCAAGTCTCTCAAAACGATGGAGAGGAATTTCTTCAAGCACCAAATCCCCGGTGTGCTCATCGTTCACCGCCGGCGCTGGGATCACACGTTAGTCCGTCATAACTCAACACAGACTTCCAGAGACAAAGGACGTGTATTGGCGTATTTGATACACGCCTATCTGAAAACTTTAGAAAGTAAATGCTGAAACAGATGTTCGGGGTGGTACGTAATGATTGTATTCCCAGCTAAATGTGCTGTTTGGATGCACTGCTGTCATTTTGTACAATAACATTATGCAAAAAAAAATATGATGAC
>OMLP01046545.1:5462-16234 GCA_900302685.1 Spondyliosoma cantharus
ATAAATACTAAAACATTCACGCGAGCATGCTGCAGATACTCGACTCATACAGTAGATGTAACGCATGTCACATTTTCATTGGACAAACATGACGCTTATGAAGTTTTCCTGCAGCTTCAGTTGCTTCAGCAGCTTCAGGAGCTACTGAAGCTGCTGAAGCTGCAGAAGCTTCAGTAGCTTCTGCAGCTTCAGCAGCTTCTGCAGCTTCAGTAGCTTCAGTAGCTCCAGTAGCTTCTGCAGCTTCTGCAGCTTCAGCAGCTTCAGTAGCTCCAGTAGCTTCTGCAGCTTCAGCAGCTTCAGCAGCTTCTGCAGCTTCAGCAGCTTCTGCAGCTTCTGCAGCTTCAGTAGCTTCTGCAGCTTCAGTAGCTCCAGTAGCTTCTGCAGCTTCTGCAGCTTCAGCAGCTTCAGTAGCTCCAGTAGCTCCAGCAGCTTCAGCAGCTTCTGCAGCTTCAGTAGCTTCAGTAGCTCCAGTAGCTTCTGCAGCTTCAGTAGCTTCAGCAGCTTCTGCAGCTTCAGTAGCTTCAGCAGCTTCTGCAGCTTCTGCAGCTTCAGCAGCTTCAGTAGCTCCAGTAGCTTCTGCAGCTTCAGCAGCTTCAGCAGCTTCTGCAGCTTCAGCACCGTGAGGGTCAGATGTTGAGGATGATTTTCAGATACAGGAACTCACTGTAACGTGTAGCCGTGGCCGCGTGGTCAGATTCTGATCAGCTTCCACCTTGAAATTATAAAAGAAAACAAAGAGTGAACATTTACGAGCTGCTGAATTTGAGTCATGTTAAGTTTTGTGGTAACTGATCCGGGAACAGCCTGTAGTGGTTTCACTTTGATTGAATGAGATGCAGAGAGATTTGGGTTATTTGTCGCAGCATCATGAATCACTCCAGCTGTGTGTCGTCTGTGTTGTTTCACTTCAGGGTATTTGCAGTGCCTGACTGGACGTTCTGCTCCTTTGTTTTGTTTGTTTTGTCCATTACTGACATAAATCTAATATAATGATCATCTGAAAATAATATAAATTGTCGTAGTTAGCGTTAAAATGTAGAATATCTGCAGCAGCTGCATTTGATTGTTTGTCATTTGTCATGTCTGAGGAGGAAATGATTTTATTACGCGGCGCTGAGGTTTTGAAAGACGTTGTGATTCTGTTGAGGAGGGAATTTATTTTTCCTGTCTGGGGCGGTCGGGCGCTGATCGTGTGATGTCATGAGTTAGTAGTTGAACAGCTTTAACGCTCCGTCAGTTTGATCTGACCTGAGGACAGCAGATTGATTTACTGTTAAAGGGGGAAAAAAAACAATGAAGTAAAAAAGTTTTCATACAGTTTCATATTTTGTGTGCATCTATTCCAAGAAGAATACTGTAAATGTGAATGTTTTGAACGATGTCTGTATTTATTTCTCGCTTCGTGTCTCGTCTTTGGGTTTTTCTATGATAACTGCAGGATGTGTGCCGTCATTGATCACCTCTCAGTATCTTGTAACTTATCTACTGAAGCTAATACAAATATTTAAACATCGTCCAGTTATGTTAAGGGTCAAGTGCACTATAGTGGAAATCAGTAATCAGTGTTGGAACTGTAGATTGAACCAAAATGATTCTAACATAATAAACACACTAATAATGGACTCTGACTGTCTCTGTTCTCTGTAACAGTGCCTCAAACAAACTGCACAATCTATGAATCAGTTCCACCCTTTAAAATCCTTCATCAGAATTCATGAGTGTCGGCTTTCACCCTGACGATGCTGTCGCTAATTAAAGTGGCCTCCTGTGTGGTGACCAGCCCTCACACTTCCTGTGAGAGCTGCTGACCCGGTTGAAGTGACAGAGCTCTGTCGGACTCAAAGCTTTGATGACTCACTGTTTTCTAGAACTTTTTTTGGACTGAGCCACCGAACATCTCCAGCAGTGTTCGCTTCCTCGATGAAGCAGACACAAACTGGATGTTGAGTTTGAGGCTGTTCTGTTAAAGGTTTCACTTACATTTTATTGCAAGTGTGTAAAAGACCCAGCAGCAGTACATCGTCACTCAGGGTCCCTACGGAAGCCCTGAGGGCCAAGTGACAAAACTCTTTTCTCTGGTGATCCATTTTATAAGTGTTTCTCTTCGGGTTCTCTCTGGTGTGAAACCAAGTGGGGGAAAACAATTGTGTGTGAAATCTATTAATTCTTTTCTTTCTCGTTTTGACAGCAGAAAATTAAATAAATTGTTTTTTTTTTGTTTTCACTGTTTCACACAAGAGAGAAACTGAAGAGAAAACACTTATAAAGTGGATCATCCGGGCAAAACCTTTTTTCAGCTTCATGACACTTGGAGCCCTCAGAGCTTCCAGCTTCACTTTGCCAAAAAACTGTGACCAGACGTGTTAAAACTTATTTTGAACTCACTTTTTGTTGTTATTCAGCTGCTCCTATCTTCACACATTTTATTACTACAGTCTCTGGGTTGCTCTGCGGCCCGAGCTGCAGCAGATAAACACATGAAGTGTTTTGTAAATGGAGCGAGGACAATGAGCTCATCCAGCCAGAAGATCAGAGGTCGAGTGGCGTCATGTCCTGGATGATAATTCGGGTGAGTTTGCTCGTTGCTCTACGTAAATGGATGCTTTTCTTTCTTTGCTGTTGTCGTGTGCTGCGGTCATCATCAGACGGGTCCATCGAGGCGTCCAGCTGTTCCTCCTGGTTCACCTCTGAGGGGCTTCACGTCGTCAGTGATGCCTCGAGGGAGTGAAACAAAACAGCAGTGTGTAAAATAAAGCAGATTTAATATTAATGTCTTCTTTGATTACCAGCGTGCATGAAGGCACAGTCACAGTCCGGTCAGCAGTGTGTGTGGCAGGATTCAAGCGTTGGACGTCTCTGGGCGTCACCTTCTCCTGCAGAGCTGTTCCTCAAACGCTCCCGCTCCAGCACCACTGTCCTCGATGTCCTCGCATGACACGTTTGGTTGCCCAGTTGGATCGGACCCCTTCTGTGAGGCCGTGGCCCAGTTACCCTTCAGATAAAAGACCAGGCGCTCTCTGCTCCCGCATGTCTGCCCCTCTGCCAAACCTTTACGAGCCAAGCCCATTAAAATCACTATCACTGACCTACATGGCCTCGATTCTCTCCCTGTCTGCTGATAAGCACTGACACACACTTTATTCACGTCTATTCATAAATATGAAACTGAGAACAATGGCTGGCAGAGCCTATTAGCAGTGTTTACTTCACAGGGTGATTGACAAGGCAAACTGTGACAGTGGACGGGGAAAGATTAGCAGAGAGATTCTGCCCACGTGAAGTACAGTCAGTATTTATTTAGTAAAAACTGTCTGTAAATCAGTCGAAGCTGCTTTTTATCAGCGTCATCCAAGAAGTTGGATTTGATAACCACCTCTCTCTGAAGTCCTGAGCTGTGAGATACTAATTCAAACTCTCCTCAACTGATGTAAAACGTATCCAGACTTCATTTGGACTTGTATGTTAAATTGTGTGCATTAAAGCTGCAGCTACCTGAAGCTTCACTAAAGCTAACGTGCTGCAGGAGGCTCACAGTCGTCCGTCTCAACTGTGGACAGGAATCTCTTTTTTATAGAGTTTATCTTCGACATGCTGAGATAACTCATGGCCTCAGACGAGGGACAGTTTCTCCTGATCATAGTGTTACTGTGCAAACAGGTTCATTCAAAGCTGATAATGCTAGTCTGATGCTAATGTTGTTTTAACCAACATTATTATAAATCATGAACAATAACTTGTATAACTTTCTAAAGGTTAAAGTCCAAACAAGTTTTGAGTTACCCTAAACTACAGTTAAGTTAAATGCTACATGCTTGCTATGCTTCTTATATGTAGTTGCTACAGCTAGCATAAGAGTTAGCATGCTATCAGTATACTGTACTCGGCAGGATTTTGAAACTGAGCAATGCTTTAGCTCACATATACATTAACTCATTGTATAGGACAGGCTGCCGCCCTCACAATGGTGTTCATTTATCATCCATAATATCATAATGCTAACTTTGTGGTTATGCTAACATGAGCTGCGTTAGATACCCACCTCCTATATTATTTAAAGGTCCAGTGAGCTGTATTTAGTGGCCTCTAGTGGTGAGGTTGCAGATTGCGACCAGCTGAATACCCCTCACCTCCCTCATGTGGCTGCTAAAGGCTACAGGCCGTCTCCAGAGCCGTGGGATCAATTAACACACGTTTGAGTCAGTATTCAATAGATCCTCAGTCCTCCACACTGGACTTCTCTGTTGTTTCAGCCATAAACAACAAAGAGTACAAAAACGATGAAGGTCCCACAGGTGGAAGAGGCTGATTATCTTTTCCTCCCTCTCAGGTCAGCTGTCACGTATCTGACAGAGAAGAGAGGAAAAGATGGAGGGTTCATCTCTGGAGAGATATCAGGGTAGAAAACACAGACACACATGAAGACCTTTTAATCCCTCGTGTCTCACTCTGTAAGAGCAGAAAATCGAAAACTGTAACCGGGGAGCTGTGCACCGTTTAGACAAACCTATTCCCTCCCTCATAATGACAGCAAAGGGTATTCGCAGAGCTTTTCATTAAAGCGGGCTTATTGATTTAGTGCTATCACCAAACAAACCTGCGAGGGAACGGGAGAGGTCTGCTTCCATTAGGAGACGGCAGATGTGTCCTGCAGAGGAAGGAGTTCATTAATGTTCGTGGCGTGCGGCTCAAATTGGTAACGAAAGTGTTCAGCCAGGTCGTAACTGAAGCCACCGAAACAAAATGACGTCAGCCAACTGCAAATATGAGCTCTTTAGTGTTCGGAAATAGTTTTACGTCTTGCAGAAATCATTAAAGGGATCATTTACATTTCATTCAAAGTGCGCAATAATTCAATAAGCACAGTTATTTTCCAGTATTTAATAAACATAATGCCAGAATTCTCTTCTTTTTTTATTGACTGGCATTACAGATTGAAGCGGCTAATTGGATGTCAGACTCCGCTGCATAAACTTTCACGACGGCCGTCTGAGAATCTTGTTCCACCCGTCACTGCCAATTTGTTGCTTGACTAGCTGCGCTTGAGCCGAAACAAATGTTGTGTGTGGTGGTAAACATGAGCGGGGCAGGGAAACCTCTCAGGGAACAGCAGGGCTCCTCAGCACAGTGGAAGCATCAGAGGCTGTTTCTCTGCACAAACATGCAAAGTGCAACTTCAAGTTCAATTGGTTTCAGGTGAAGAAGAAGTAAATAAGGAAGTTAACTCGGTGACCTGTACAAAATATGAACATTATCACGTTAGAATCTGCTTTTTCTGTTTCTGTCACACACACAGTTGTCCACAGCCCCACATGGAAGCGTGATGAATTATAAATGTGTCATTTGTAAGAAAGTGTTCAAAAGTTAACCAGAAAATGATCAAAGAAATATGAAGAAATACCAGTTTTGACGACGGTCGACAGCTCGCGTGCTACTGCTGTGAGCACCAACACTCCCCTGGAGCCCGAAGCTCACAGTCTCAACCTCTAGCTGCATGGCTAACTGAGCTAACCGGCTAAAAGAGACTACAGTTAGCAGCAATTAGCAGTTGCTGTGGTGATATGTTGAGTATGTACATAACAGGTGGTCAGTTCTTCCATAACGCACCTTTCACCCAGTTCACCTCATGAACTAACAACTGAGTGATCAGCCGAACGTGTTATCTATACGTCTGTTCCTTCTCTGAGGGGTGGATATTGATTTTTCTCTTGTGTTCTGGAGTCAGTTTCTGGTTTTCACAGTTTCCCGTGTGTCTCTGAACGCTCGCTTCAAAGAGGTGAAGGCTTTCTTTTGTCCACAGAAGTGTTCGAGCTTGACTTTGTTGAAAATAATGTTTCATTCCAGTTTGCTGGCGGCAGGAAAAACGTTCTGTGCTTATCAGTGTTTCATAATCTCAGTCCTGAGCCACCGGCCTGTTAGTGCAGTGATGGCTGCTGGGACATTTTCATTCAGAGGTCAGACTGAAGAATGGCGTATCTGATGGTCACTGTCTCTGTGTCGAGGCCTCAGAGAGATGACTTCACCTCGCTGAGGTCTTATTTGAATTTTTTGCGAACTGTACCTGGAAATAAAGCAGTCAGCCTACATTATGAGTAACACCGTCTGAATGTTTTCCATTTTCCTGTGGATGAATCAAATGTGTTGTCCTCCCACACGAGCAGTGCCAGAGGGCAGGAGATACATGCTGGTGCTGCAGGTAAACAGAGTACTCCTCCATGTATTTAGTGGTAATATAATACAATAAGCTTACAACAACAGTGTGGGGATGCTGATGTTAAGCAGGCGTCGTGTTTAGCATCTTAGTTAAAAGATGTGTTGGACTAACTGAAACTCTACCCTGAAGATTAAACAAGACTCTTAATTTGTTTCCTGAACTTTTGTTTCTGTGGGAAGAAACTCCTCACGATGCTTCCAGTAGTTTCCGTCAGGTCCAAAGTGTTGGACCAACCAGCTGATCGACCTCGCTGAGCAGTACAGTCGCAGGTTTGAACCTCACCGTTGGCTGGTAGTTGTTGGAATTGCAGCAAGTCGTACTTTCATGCTGGTAGATGAAATCAACACGTCTGAAGCTGCAGACCTGAACTCGCAGAATAAATGTTTCCTCCGTGTTGTGACAGCGCTGTGCTCGTGTTAGGTTCAGGCACAACAACCACTTGGTTAGATCATCTTTTGGCTCAAATATCTTCTTTGGTCACAAACAGGATCAGAGATTTGTCCTGACTTCCTGTCAAAAACATCCAATAGTCCAAAACTCCTGAGGTCTCCTTAGAAACACTCAGTGGTTTGACACCTACACATGTTGAAACTCAGTCTCAGACAGTGGTCACTGGCAGTCTGTGTCCTTGTTATTCCTTCTTTCTCATGTATCTGTCTGATGGCCGCAGAGAAGAGACGTCAGGCCAATTTGCAAAACAGAGTATTTATTGGAATTTAATATTCTCTCATGGGCATAATTTCACATCCTGACAAACAACTTACAAGATCTAATAAGTTGGCCGTGAACGAGGAGGAGAGAGGAGAGAGTCACACAACAGGCTCGTATTTATTCTGGTAAACAAACCAAAAGGCTGAGAAGAGATTATTCCACCTCATTTCTTCGGCTCTTACGTCGTCTCTTTGACGGCGGCAGAGCAGAGCGAGGACGTCTGAGTCGTGACGCCGATAACACACGAGAGTGTGAGATCACCTGACATGCTCGTGTTGTCTTGAAGAGAATATTAACAATCTGGAGGGTCGATTGTATTTTTCATAATTCAGACAAACAGACGAGTGTGTGACGCGTGTTTGACGACCACTTCTGCACGTTACATGAGATGAACTGTGTAGCAGCTCACGAGTTAAAGATAATAAGGATGTTGATCATTTTCTCTGTGTGAACTCTGTTTGAAGAACAGAACATCATCAGATCACACTGCTTTCTTTTTATCGTTGCATTAGTGAGTCATTCACATCAGAAGCTGTTCGGTAAAGGACGTCCAGAAAGAAAAATCAAACACAATGAAATCGCAGCGAAACGATCCTGCTGACAGGAGAAGGTCCAAACAGTGACCCAGGCGTGATCGCAGCTCCGTCACTGGTGCAATAATGAGAGCGACTCGTCACGCGGGGAGAAACGTTCTCTGTCTTCTGTGGAAAATGCGTTTCACGACCACCATCACCATATAGACCAATATTTCACACAGCAATTTGTCGGCAGCTCCTCCGCTCTGCTGTTAGTAATGCATCTGTATACTGAACTTTCCATTTCAATCATTTAGCTCTCATAGGGCCCAGCAGCATGCTCCTCCTGCCTTTCCCTGTTTCTCATTACCCGGAGGGAAGCTGCTGGCTGTGGATCAGAGGGTTAAATAAGTCCGACTGAAGGTTTAACAGCACCTGAGCTAACCTCAAACCATGACAGCTTTTCTTTAAATGGCAATTACACACTGTCTTCGCTCTGCCCCCCGACTGACAGCATGTAAGTGTGTGTGTTAGAGAGAATCTGAGAGGATACACAGAAACACACACTATAGACCTGTGATGGATTGTATAGTGCAGCCAGGTAACATGGATGATGGAGGCTGAATGGTGCACACACACCACACAATGAATGCTAATGAGCTCGACTCCAGCTGCCCTCTCTGATTGTTGCCGGACCAAAGTGGGACGATTCCAGTGAGCTACAATATTCATAGTTTTGTCATCCTTCCTACGTTGTTGTACTCACCAAAGTCTTCAGCTATGCGGCCGCAGACACGAGTGCAGTTTGTAAACCAGCCGACAGGTCAGCTGTAATAATCCGTCACTGCAGGAAAACACAAGCTGAAGTTCAGACAGGAGACTCATAAACCTGCTGTGTGCAGCCTGCGTTCACGCTCGATGTGATCAGAACCTTTAAGTTACCTTACGTGTGTTAACGTGTGGAAAACTGGTTCTGTCGCTCTCTATACGTCACCTACATGTTTTTTAACTTGTGCTTTTTGGATGCAGCTGTTGTTAAAATGCTTTAATGGGCTCAACGTGTCACCTGCGTGCAACATTGGCCTTTGGCGTTGGTGCTGCAGGCGGTTCTGAAGTCGTGTTATTTGTATGCAGATCGAAGTGTGTCGGCTTGACAACACAGAGCTTAACATTCAGCTGAGGCCGTCAGAGGAGTCGCAAAGTTGTCGAGTAAATCCCACCGAACTCTTATAATACAACTGCTAATAAGTGAGCGGTGGAGCAGCGGCGTGATGATGAAATAGGAACACTATTGTCTTTCATTCGTCCTTCTCTTGGCTCGCCTGTTCGATCCTCTTACCTTCAGTGTTTTTCAGTCAGTACAAAGTTGTTATTGCGTATCCGTTCAGCAGCGGAGCTTCAGACGGTGTCACACAGCCGTCGTGGACAGATGTTAGCGTGGAGTTGGTTCACGCTGCAGCAGTTGTTTCATTCATGCTTCACGAGCGCCGGCTCCTCGTTATTGACACGATGTGCCACCTCCTCATGTGTTATTTCTGGTGTTGCAGTTTTAACTAAGCTGTAATGTTCATGTGTGTTTATTACGAAGGGATGAGTAGAACAAGTCGAGCCTTTTCAGACATTTCTAACTGCAAACGTTTGCTGTAAAGATAGTGAAAGTCTCCATTAAATCTGAACACCTCTAGAAGTTCTCGTCTGTGTTGACTTTGAGGTTCAGATGCTGTTTCAGAGGTCAAGGATCCAGGCTGGAATACAGCAGAATCATCTTTTAATAAAAGAAGAGAAGAAGAGCAGATGATAGGAAACACCCACGCAGCAGCGCTCTTACTGACGATCTTACTTTCTGACTGCAGTCCGTTTGGAGGACGTGAAGTTTTGCGCCCTCTCCTGACTTTACAGCAGCCTCGGAGCACTTTGAACACGACGACCTCTTTATTGCCTCTTTAATGTGGCATTCAGGATTTTCCATTTTTGATCTTGCCGTTGATAATCCTGAGGGTTTAGGTGTGTGCTCGGGGAATGAGGCTTATATGCAGACCGGTGCTACCCAGAGGATGATAGAAACCGCAGACGGCCCCGATACATCATCCCATCCAATCCCACTCGGGCCTCAGCCAGCATTATTTACATATTCAAATTAGCCGCAGGATTAACTTGAGGTTCGTGTGAACTCTCTGAAGCGGATGCATTATGCAGCTGTCTTGTGCATGTGCTCGAATTTTACCTCAATTAATAAAATATCAGCGCTGGTGGCAGCAACGGTGTTTACCTTGGGTTCTGCTCCTCGGCCTGCCGCTCTATCTCTGTTTGTCTCAGCGTCTTCCTCCAGTCATTCATCATCACAACTATAATTTATTATTCTGTCGGGCCCGCTGTGAGTAAATTGCTTGCATGCACACCGCCAATCACACTATTTAGACAAAAACACAAGAGAAGGATTTCATGAATACAAGGAGAATCCTGCTGAGCTCCATCTCTGTCTGCACGTCCTCCAAGGACAGTCCTGTCTGTTTGAGTACAGTCCTGTCTGTCTGAGGTCAGTCCTGTCTGCAGCGTCCTCCGACGACAGTCCTGTCTGTCTGAGGTCAGTCCTGTCTGTCTGAGGACAGTCCTGTCTGCAGCGTCCTCCGACGACAGTCCTGTCTGTCTGAGGTCAGTCCTGTCTGTCTGAGGACAGTCCTGTCTGTCTGAGGTCAGTCCTGTCTGCAGCGTCCTGTGAGGACAGTCCTGTCTGTCTGAGGACAGTCCTGTCTGTCTGAGGTCAGTCCTGTCTGCCGTCCTCGAGACGTACAGTCCTGTCTGTCTGAGTACAGTCCTGTCTGTCTGAGGACAGTCCTGTCTGCAGCGTCCTCCGACGACAGTCCTGCAGTCCTGTCTGTCTGAGGTCAGTCCTGTCTGTCTGAGGTCAGTCCTGTCTGCAGTGTCCTGTGAGGACAGTCCTGTCTGTCTGAGGACAGTCCTCTGTCTGAGGTCAGTCCTGTCTGTCTGAGGACAGTCCTGTCTGCAGCGTCCTCCGACGACAGTCCTGTCTGTCTGAGGTCAGTCCTGTATGTCTGAGGTCAGTCCTGTCTGCAGCGTCCTGTGAGGACAGTCCTGTCTGTCTGAGGACAGTCCTGTCTGTCTGAGGACAGTCCTGTCTGTCTGAGGACAGTCCTGTCTGTCTGAGGTCAGTCCTGTCTGCAGCGTCCTCTGAGGACAGTCCTGTCTGTCTGAGGACAGTCCTGTCTGTCTGAGGTCAGTCCTGTCTGTAGCGTCCTCTGAGGACAGTCCTGTCTGTCTGAGGACAGTCCTGTCTGTCTGAGGTCAGTCCTGTCTGAGGACAGTCCTGTCTGTCT
>OMLP01046546.1:0-11390 GCA_900302685.1 Spondyliosoma cantharus
TTTACCGCTTCCGTCATCACCTTTTTTTGTTTTGAGGAAATGTGTTGGTGAGATTCTCAGTCAGCTCCGTGTTGTTCTTCTGTCTGAAGTATCAGGAACGTAAGTGGCATTTTGCCAACAACGCGGTCGGAATTTATCGGTGTTCACTTCACCATTTCCGGAAAGACTTCGACAGCGGAATTTGCCAGAGGACACTCAACTTGGGCACACTCGGTGTGAAAGCGCAGGTGTCACACAAAATCAGAAAAACACTAGTTAGCTTATAAAGGTCTCCAGCAAAGTCACGTAATCACACACTTCTGTAGGTTCCCGGTCCAAGTTCATCCAGTTCTGCTCGACCTTATTTTGAACACTGTGTGTGTGTGTGTGTGTGCACAGACCAGGGTTATTATATTTAACTAAAATTAAATTCCTAGATAAAAACTAAACTTAAACTACTTAAATGACTGGTTAAACTAATTAAAACAAAACTGAAATAAAAAAACAAACTGAAAAAACAAATAAAAATAAAAACTAATGAACATTTAAAAACTATAATAACTCAATAATGACACACACTCACTGACTCCATTCTTCATTGTTTTAGCTGCTCTGTGAATGGCAATAAATGTAGTTATTTTTTAAAGTAATTCTGGGACCGCATTTTTCCTTACTTTTTCGTACTTCGTGTAGGTTTTAAATTTAGTTCAAAATGGTCTTAAAAAGTCTTAAATTTGACGTGCTGGAGGGAGTCTGAACAGGATGGATCAGGATGGATCAGGATGGATCAGAGACTGATCACACACTTAATTTCAACCAGAGGAGAGGAAGAGCAAGGGAAAAGGAGAGATCTGGGCGCGGGGGGGCGGGGGCATCTTAGATTATCTCGTCCTGGGCCCAGGCAAGACTGTCAGCTGGCCTGCTGTCTGTGCCAGTCTCCCTGGCCCACGGCATTAGTCCTTTGAGGAGTTCGCTTAAGCCAAATTGGTGGTTGCCAGTGCCGGTAACATACTCACAGATCTCCAGGTGTAGGTTATCGAGTAATCAAGTGAAGGGAGTGAAGGGAGTGCAGACATCAAGCAGTGACAGTCAAACCAATTAATAAAACCATGCAATAAAAGAACTCATGCAATATAAAAACACAGCACACAACAATTTAAAATATGAGTCGAGACGTGGCTATTTAGTTGAAGTTCCAGACATCATGGCATGCTCATTTGGGTGCACATTTTCGAGATGTGCCCTCATGTTGCTAGCAGTGGAATGGTAAGCTAACTGTATCTTACACAGCTTGCATACAACTTTATCTCGAGGCTCCGCATTTTTGCGAAGTAATCCGAAGTATTTCCAAACGGGGCTTTTTAGGTTGCTTGGGAGTCCAAACCACTCTCTGTGCTTCCGAGTTGGCCTCTGAACTTTCTGCCATTTAATTTTTTCTCTCTGCCATCTTCATCTGCCACAGTTTTTGTTGTGTCTCACTTTCAGCAGTGAGTGAGGCTATGCAAGTGCGACTCCTGTGACCTGTCCCTGACCCCTCATGCAGTGCACTCACTCGCAAAGCAGCCGCTCGTGTGTTTTTTTTCCACAATCGAATCTCCGTTTTTTTAAAATATTCTAATATATATTCGAATTTAGAATATTCGTTGACAGCCGTACTATAACTTCAGGTAGAGACCTGAAGATGAACATTTCTGCCTGAGTTGCATGGATAGATTTTCATTAGCAATGGTCGTTGTTTAACAATGAAGACAGCAACTCCTGTGATCCAACACAGCTTACGTCTTTTGACCTAGTCCACAGGTACGCAGGTACACAGGTATTTTTAGATTATTATTATTTTAAAATCTCTATCCAGACAAGCATTTTAGCACTATTTCAGAAATAATATTATCTTTTAGTAATCTAATCCAACACACTTGAAAAAGCACATCAGATGCCCATTCATTTACACTGGGCATCTACATGCTGTTGTGTTAGGATGCAGATGGTATACTCTGGTTGGTTGCTTATTACAGAAAATACTATGAATGAAGGGAATTGGGAAATGTGAGCCCATGAAGGATAGTAGCGGTGCATCCTCCAAAAAGAGGGAAAAGAAGGCCGCATTTGTGGGCTGCATTTGGAGGAGCCTTCGAATCGGGACAGCCTTCGTGCGGCATTGTGACGCAATTGGCCTTCAAATGCGGCCTCCGAAGGATGCAGACCCTGAATTGAGACACAGGATGTGTCTCCCCATACCATGGAGGGACACTGGAGGACACTGGAAAACACTGGAACACAAAGGGCTGATTGACAAACAAAACACAGGTGAACAGGGCAGGAAATTCACACCAAAGGAGGAACTGAAAATCAACATATGACACAAGATACAAAACCAAGATCCTGACAGTAAACACTGAAATGGTATTTTTTAATACCTTAACCCATTCCTGTGTTGGGGCCACTTCTTCAAAGGCAAGACATGAGTGGGGCACAACCAGTAAACCCTGGTCGGAGGAACTAAGTGATCTGTTAAGGAG
The DNA here is from genome assembly GCA_900302685.1 of Spondyliosoma cantharus. NCBI lineage: Eukaryota > Metazoa > Chordata > Actinopteri > Spariformes > Sparidae > Spondyliosoma > Spondyliosoma cantharus. The sequence continues at coordinate 2,499 of OMLP01046546.1, forward strand.
ATAGGGATGGAGCAGATCAGAAATATAGCCAGGTACCTGACGGTATATGGCTCTGTATGTGAAAACAAGAATGTTGAAATGAATCCTGAAATTAACAGGAAGCCAATATAAGGAGTATAAAACTGGCATCATGTGTGTCATCCTGCTGGACCTGGTCAGCAGCCTTGCAGCAGCGTTCTGGACTAATTGAAGATGGTCTAGAGATGACTTGTTGAGGCAAGTAAAAAGAGAATTACAGTAGTCTTACTGCAATGAAATTAAAGCATGGATAATCATTTCTAACTCAGACTGTGATACAATGGATCTGAGCTTAGCAATGTTTCTTAGATGGAAAACACATGGTTAGTGATTTGATGTGATTCTCAAAATGGCATTGGCATTGTGTTGTGTGATAAAATTGCCCATTTTGGAGTGGTCTTTTATTGTGACCAGCCCAGGGCACACCTGTGCACTTATCATGATACAGCATGATAAGTGCACAGATGTGCATCTTAATATGCCACAACTGTGAGGTGGATGACTTGTCTCATGTTATGTTGATGTTTAGCAGAAATATTTATGTCATGCATCCCTACCAGATGTTTATAAATAAATAAATCTAATTTGGTTTTGATCAAAAAATATTTTGTCATGATGCCAAAATACAGTTTATTTTTTTACCTTTGAGATACCTCCATACACTATTTTCACTCCATTTTCACAAAGGGAAAAAGAGTCTATCAGAGCTTCACTACTTGCCCTAGTCTAAATGAGAACTGACGTCCAAGAGAGAAACTAGCAAAGAGGAGAGAGAATTTATTTGGATTTTCCTGTGATCAACTGTTGGTTGAGTTGTTGTTATGTAAACAAGGTTCTTCCTCTCATCCTTACCAAACTCTGCCTTCTTGCTTCAATCTAACCCCACCATCAACTAGACATTCCACACAGTCTTCTTAGTCACAATAGGCGCTATTTGTGGATCCCCACAACTGCTTTGCATTATCTTTGCTATTAGAAGACTTATAAAAAGCATTGTGAGATGTCTGGATTGGCTTGGATTTGTTTAACCTGACTCACACAGGTTCACTGACTTGGGTATTAGTTTACCCTCTCAAGCAAAGTATTTAACAGTTCTCACTTAGGTTAAAAATATCAGGTCACATCCAGGCTATGTCTCGCCATATCAATTTGAGCTTGGTGTCTTTTAGTCTTTGATATAGCTATTCTTTCTGCAGCCAAGCAGACACTACTCATTCTGTCTACCTATGACCAATCTGTCTCCCCAATAAAACGGTTCTTAGTCCACTGTCAGTTATTTGCCTACTCTGCAAGATGCCTATTTATATTTAAGTGTTTTGAATTCCATTAAGTTTTAACGTTTTAAATCCAGTTTCACCGCAGTGGCTAAAAGGCTGCCTTGTCAACCCACTTTTCCCATTGAAATATGTTGCCATCAAACACAGTAATAGACCTAGATTAGACCTAGACTATAAAAGGTATTGAAAGAAGATATGAACCGAACTTTAGTTGGGACTGACATCAACTAAGCTCTCTAAAAACCTGCTTGATAACCATGTTAATGCTGAGGTGGTACAAGTTACTGAAGTACATATGTCCACAGAAATCACAAAAGGAATCAAATTTAGACTGTTCATTCAAAGCAGTTTGTCAGGAGTCTCTTTGAATCCCAGCAGTTTTGCTGTCACCACACCTAAACTCAGTTTCATGCATGTAGGTGCCTATCTTACCTATGCCTAACCCTCAACTAGCAATAACTTTGAGGTTGTTGTTTTGGTTTGCACTTGGTCATACTTGGTTGAAGTTCAAGTATAACCAAAAAGGTTTAACTTGTTTACTTGCACACTAGTCTCTGTCTCTGCTGTGGTGTAATCGAAACCAGCCATTTCAACCCCAATACAGTAGTCCTAAAACAAACTAGTATTAACCGCAGATGCAGACAGCAATATAGGCTGGCAGGGCAAACCCTCTATCTGCAATCGGTAATCCCATTTCAGAAGGCTGTGAAAGCTGCAGCCCATGTTCAAGGAAGAATGAGGGTGTGTTCAATTTGACCCTTAACCCTATTACATCAAAAGATTGGACATGCTGCGTCTTATAAAAACAACAGGAAGAAAAAGGATCTTTCAGACGATGAGTTGCCAGTATCCTGGAAAGCTGAGGTGTAAACAGGAACAAGCACTGGGAAACGCCCAAGCCTCAGTGGCAAGGCCCAGGCCGCAGCATTAGCATTGACATTAAACTAAACACTGAGCCTGTGTCCTTTCTCTCGGGTGCCAATCACTGCCATGACTCACACTAGATCAAATGGATGCCCAATTGCCGTCCAAGTCTGCCCATCCAACCACCATTCTCATGAGTGGACCTAGTGTTTTATATACACTGACTGTAGTTTTTCCCCTTACGCTTCTCATGCAGGGTGTGGAATTGTACAGCAAAGGAGGGAAACCCACACATTGCTCAAATACCGGGTTGGCAATTCTATTAGAAAAAGAGAGAGGCATAAGTTTATTCATAATTCATCTTGAAAAGTATAGTGTCAAGATATACTTTTCCCTGCAATTGGCAAGTTAAAGAGCACATATTTTACTCTCACCTTTGATCCAGGCTCTAGTGTCAGAGGGCCCTCTGTCATTTTACTGTTTCATCCTGGTCTGTTTCCAAGACTACAGCCCTTTATGCCAACTTATTCTACCTCATATGAATATCATCATATTGGATGTTCATTTAATTCAAACAGAAGTAGATACCTCTGGTTTCCATGGCCCTGAGCACGTGCAGAAGGGCACTTCAGTGCCAAACCAAAATTTACCGGGCTGTGCCTAGTTGAGTGGGTTTTGGCCTTTTCCTTCACTCATACTTCGAGACATTCCTCCCGTACTGGCAGATGTCTGTTGCCATACCTCTTCTCCACTCACTGCCATCTTTTCCTGTGGATTTAAAGTGTCACATTCAATTTACTCAGAATGTTGGTGTCTGCTTAGTGATATACTTAAGTCCATTGCACTCTTGCAAATTAGGGTGGTGATGTCATTGGAGGTACACCATGCAAAACAGCAAGAATAACGTTACATTTACAGACAAAGAGCAGTGTTCTGTGCATGTCCATGTCACTGAGGCTGAAGGAAAACAATTATCTATTATCTATCTTGCATGTATTTTACCTTCTTTTAAAAGACTGCATCAGTCGTAAACTGTTTATTACATTTGCATATGTTCTTATGTTCTCATGGACTAGCATCATCTTCTGTGACCCAAATGCTATTCTAAGAATGTCTAGTAGACTAGGTCTACTTGTAAAACACGCCTGTTTTTTCAGTTACAATTTACAATGAATCTATTGATCTGTTGTCAACTACTGAATTATTCTGCATCCATTTTGATAATTGATTAATCGATTTGAGTTTTCGAATTTTCTCTTTGCTTCATAAATGTGAATATTTCTAGTTTATCTCCTCCTCCATGACAGTAAATTGAATATATTTGGGTTGTGGACAAATCAAGACATTTGAAGACGTAATCATCTGTGGCTTTGGCACTGATCAGCATTTTATAGATCAAACAACTGATCGAAAATCAAAATAATTGTTATTTGCAGTTATTTTGCCAATTGGTCAGAACTCAGAAATTGGATGTGGAAGAATATTTGTCTTTTTCTTAAAATTGTATATCTGTATAAGATCTAGTTTTCATATTCAGTCAGAAGCAGATAAGCATTGTCTATTATTGGTGCCATTTCCATTACCATAAGCTTTATGCTCTTTGTGTTCATGACCTTGACTGGTGTGTGTGCTTGTTTGTCTGTGCAGTATATTGGATGGCTATAATGGCACCATATTTGCCTATGGCCAAACGGGCAGTGGGAAGACCTTTACCATCACAGGAGGTGCAGAGCGCTACAGTGATCGTGGCATTATTCCCCGCACCCTTTCCTACCTGTATGAACGCATCAGCCAGGTCAGCACAGCACACATACATCAATTTAACGAAGAAAACATCACATAATAGCCTACTGACTCTTTGCCATCATTAATTTCAATGTGCTGTGGAGGTAATCTACATTAAATTTAAACTTTTGCTTTTCATTCTTTGTACACCCAGTCCAATGTAACCTACTATATGTTTTGCTCAACAGGACAGCAGTATGGTTTACACCACACACATCTCCTACCTGGAGCTCTACAACGAGATAGGATATGACCTTCTGGATTCCTGTCATGAAGCATCTCGACTGGAAGATCTACCGTGAGTGTTCTTTTATTGGAAAATTTGCCAAACAGTTGCAACAGACATCCCATTACAAACAAAAAACTGAATCAATTAGTATTAATTGTTGTAATTATATAGTGTATATTTCACCTTGAAAACATGCACCTATAAGTGATAGAAACACTGATTTCAAAGTTGAAGACCAATCATCTCTGGCTGATTATACTCCCAGACTTTTGTGGGTTTAGCTGAGCCTAATTCCTGAACAGCTATTTGTCGGCCTGGCCCGGAGTCAGCATGTGGTGAAAAATGGAGACTCTAGTATTTACCACCTCACTACAAACTGCCAGCTAACATAATGAGACTGTGGGACAGCAATGGATGTGGTTAACCTGGTGGCAGACTCTGCCACTGGAGTGGAGAGCTAAAGGGTCATGTGGAGAAATAGCTTTTCATAGCTAGTTGCTGCCGCAGTTGGTCTGAGGGGATTTTTTTTTTTTGTGTCCATCTACTTCATTGTCTCACTCATTCTTTGTTGTTCTTTTCTGCCTCCCTTCCTACCATGCCCTGTCTTGGAGACTGCCTCTATCTCACTGTTCATCCTGTTTCATCCTGCTATATCCTGTCTTTTTTATGCTCATCTTCTTTTGGAATTATAAATTCCATCTGTCTGGAGGTTTGTCTGTGGCTACTATTATTTTCCCTTTTTTTGCCTAAATTTGTCATACTCAATACTTTTTCATCTCAAAGCAGGCTTTGGACTGCCAAGCACGACATCATCTTGGTACATCATTTTGGTGTTTGACTTGTATTTTCTTGTACTAGTCCCATTTCAGTTTCTTCTCTCATTCGCAGAGGATCAAGCTCAAGGTTTTGATACCCACAAATCACAGTCTTCTGGAAATAGACAGTGCCCGTTGTTAACCATGCTGTGGCCACACTTGCTGATTCAAGGAGAAGCTGTGGCACTGACAAATGTCTCCCTTTAACTGCTGTCTACTTCTGTCTTTCACTACCTAACCCTCCTCCTTTCTCTGACATTATTGCCCTCCTTTCTTCGTTTTACTTTGTCTTGTCTCCATCTTTGCATTATTTCCATCATGCATCCAGAATTCCATCCTGTAAAGACTCAAAAGTCTGTAAAATATCTTGTAAATATAATCACATCTATCATCTTTTATTGTAAAATAAATTTAATTGAATTGAATTTGATTTAATTTTCATAATTTTGTCTGTGTTTAGTGTGGAATTATTTAGATTTTGAATGGGTTTATCTAGCTTTGTCCTTTTTTTCGTGATTAGAAGTTAATTTATTATCCTGGAATTTCCTTTAATCTGTTCTTTTCCCCTCCAGAAAAGTAATGATCATGGAGGATCCAGACCAAAACATCCATCTCAAGAACCTGTCACTGCAGCACTCAGCAAATGAGGAGGACGCTCTGAATTTGCTCTTCCTGGGTGACACTAACCGTATGATTGCCGAAGTAAGAAAGAAGGAAACATGCTTCTATCATCTAGAAATTGGTAGTCTTCCCTATTTTTTTGTGATGTGATCCTCAGCTAAAGTATATCTGAAAACATCTCAGGATAGTTGTATTAACATCCTTCCAGCGTTTCACTACAGTTTTAATGTCTATATCTGAGGAATATGTCACAGACATGAAATGAAACATACATAACAGGTGGAGCAGTATTTTTCCCTTTTTTCTCTTTCTCTCTTTCTTTTTGTCTCTCTCTCTTTCTGTCTCTCTCTCGCTTGACCATAGACGTTCATGAATGCAGCAGTCAGGCTCAATTGCACTATATCCCACTAACAGAAATGTAAAACTTCCACTTGTAATCCACATACACTACAAATACATGACCACTCCCATGGGAAGTGGCATGAAGGGTATTTTTTATCAACACATGCATTATGCACTCTAAAGGCTACCTTAAGACCCTTCTAAAATATTATTTTGGTCCCCTGTGGTCCCTTTGACCATGTTTTTTCCCTAGTAAAATCAAGCATTCTCTTTGTAATTTTTTGTTTATGTTGTGGTGGTTCTTTTCTATGCTGGGACACCTAGACTCCCCCATGGGTCAGCTTTTGCTTGGCAACCTGAGGTTTGAAGCAAATAGCTGGTTTCACTGTATTTACTCGTGTCATGAGCTTGTAAGTAGATAACAGACAGTAAAAGCGAACTGGATAATTAGATTTCAATCAGAGACTTGCTTTTCATTTTTAACCATTCTTTCAAAGTTGGGTTTTGATGTTGGTGGGATTCACCCTTAAAATAAAACCATTCCAAAAGATGGATTTTCTTCTGAACTTGGAAATGGGTTTAGAAGCTAGTATCTAGTATAGTCGCATACACTTTGTGGTGTATATGAGTCAACCAAGAACACACATACCACTCACATACCGCAGTAAATTCTATCACAAGAGGAAACAATACACATATTTGTAGCTCCAATGGCGCCAAATATGAACTGAATTTACACAAATTGAATTTATACAGATTTTCATGAGGAATATTTGTTTCCTTCCTTTAAACATTTAAAGCGCAAAACTGTTCAGCTTTCTGACAGTTTAGCCTTTTGCCTTACCTTTTGCCTTTTTCTTTTTCAGTTGGAGCGACAATGTGACATATTCTACACAACTGTCTTGTCATTATCATTGTGGGCAACGTATCATGACATATGGTATCGTAAGTTACTGTGATTTCCAACCCTATGGTCCACTAAACTAGCCCGCTGCCAAAACAATTTTAATTTTACCTACCTTGAGGACACGCTCCCTGTGTCCACTTATGTCACACCTAGGATTATATTTCAATGAAAACACATTCATGGATGTTATATTATTCTGTTGATGAGGCATTGCACAGTTCAGCAGGGAGCTTCTGGGACAGTCAGCCCACACAAACACTATTGTGAACTTGTTCTCTCTGGAACTTCTTCACAAGAAAATCTCTCTTGAGTTCCAAGAAAACAAAGCACCATCAACATAGTCAATTTACTGCTGCCAGAAACCTCTCAGGAGTCCCCCCTCCACATAGACTTCCAATAAAGTTAACAGTAATGCTTTCTTTCGCCTCTTGCCCCCAGCCATGTGGATAAAAGATGACACATTCAGGCTACACTCAGCGGACAGTGAGCTCACCCGCTTTGAGACTTTGCAATCCCTTCTTCACTTTTATTGGACAGGAAATAAAATACAGCTTCTAAAACTCCTCACCCTTCCTTCAACCTCTTTGGGAAACATTTCACCAATATGGTCTTTTTTCTGAATCCCTGTTTCACTTCTTGTCACATGTGAGGATGTAGAACCTGGATCTTTCCCCATTTCTACATCCTAACTCCCTCCTGAAATTGTGGGGGTGAGTAGGATGTGTAGCAGGTGGTCATTATTAAACGTCACTCTTATTCTTTCAAATCAGCAATTTGTGTTTGGGGGTTGTAAGCGTCCGTTTATGCTGACCCAATGCAGCGCTGTGTGTGGTCAGCATGTGGTGCATGTAAGATCTACATGTGGTCAAGTGAGAACTCAGGAGAATAAAGGAAGTGAGGTTGCATTGCCCTGCTGTGTTTTCACAACTAAGACATATGTCAATGCTCCTGTATGGACACTATTCCCTCTGTGGGCATCAACACAATGTCTGTAACCATTTAAATGTGCAGGACATACTGTCCATCGAAATCTCTATATACATTTTCACCACGTGTGACGCATGTCACACTTCCATTGAAGTTTCATGAGATTTCAAGCACTTTTAGCTCCTGGAAAATGCTGGTACAGAGGGAGGCAGAAAGGAAAGAAGGAAGGAAGGATGTCTTGCATTTTATGGGGGTACTCGCACCGATCGGTGCTTGGTCCATAATAAAGTTGAATCAATGCCTTATTAAATCAGTTAAACAAAAGCTGACCATTATAACCTCCATAAGGACAGTATTCACTGCAGGACGGATGTATTACACTACTGGTTGTCTGGAAATGGTCTAATAGTATGGGTCACTTTTCAAGGTTGGACTTGGTTGGTGTGGAAAATAGCTGTCAGTGGGGTGACTGATGTCTCGAACATGGACCCTATCCTTACCTTTGTGTCAACGTAGGGGAGCAGGGAAAACTAGTGGTAGGACCCAAAAGCAGATTTACACGGGGAGGCAGGATAAGGGAACAAAAAGCGAGCTTTTATTTAACAAAGCTGGGATACACAAAACACAGGGAACAAGGTCAAAAACTAGAATAACAAAACAAAAGCAAAGTAGCAAATTAAAGCGCCAAACAAGGGACAAACCAGATGACAAAGTACAAATCAAAAAAAAATGCAAAGTTCAAACAAAGAAGCGTAAATGCAAAAACCCAAAAACACGAAACACAAACCTGTGACATGAGAGGGGGCAGGGCAAGGCAAGGCAAGGCAGTGACAGGAAAGTTTGACGAGGGATGACGCAGACGAGGCATGGACATAGACCGAGGAAACAAAGACAATGACCAGACAAGGAGTGCAGGGGAGAGACAGGCTGTGTCCCAATTCAGGGTCTGCACACTTCGGAGTACACATTTGAAGTGCGATTACGTCACAACGCCGGGCGAAGGGTGTCCCAATTCAAAGGGTTCTCCTAATGCACCCCACAAATGCACACTGCTTTTACCTGTTTTTGGAGTGTGCACCGCTACTACCCTATGTGGTCTCACATATC
>OMLP01046551.1:4083-16583 GCA_900302685.1 Spondyliosoma cantharus
ACGTCTTCAAACCCGACTCCGAGACCTGCGAAGGTGATATCTTTCACCCACACACACACACACACACACACACACACACACACACACACACACACACACACACACACACACACACACACACACACACACACACACACACACTCTCACGATCCACTGCACATCTGTCCACCCTAAATGTAGCTTTAGCGAGATGCACATATTTCAACAAAATGAAGATAATCCAGAGTAAATATCGTTCAGCCAATCTTATTCAGATGGATTACTAAAACGAACCGTTCCCTTTTCTAATCCTCCTGCAAAAAAAACCAATTTGAACATGCTGATGCTGTAATCATGGGCGGTTTAGTTTACATTAGCCGACGTAAAGTAGTCACTTACCAAAGCCGGTGGTTAAAGATTAACAGCTGTAACAAAGTCTGTAAAGAAGTTGGGTCAGTTGGGCACTTTACATGGTTTGATATCGAGATCATTCAACATTTACATTTACAATTTTAGAGCACTGGTTAATTGAAACCAAGTATAATATCAATATTTGTTTCCCCAGTGCAAACATATCTTGTTAACACCAGAACACATTTAGGGACTGTGTGAAAATGACTGGTCTTAAGAGATGGGCTGAATGTTTTAAAAAGAGAGACCTTCCCCCACAATATTAATATTTCAAATTTTGAAACAAACTGCAGCCCCCTTCTCTAATATATCTCAAAATAACTGCATTGAACTGTTACAACCCTGTTGACCTTTAATTAAAGAATATTAACAGAACTACCTTAAAATGAACTAAACATACATTTTCACAATGTACACCACCAATTCGCACGTAAGAGCTTTGTGCTGTAGATAAGTCACTCAGTATTAGCTACTTGTTACGATCAGACAGGCAGGTAATGATACAAAGACATGACTGTTGGCCTCTTCATATGTCGAAATGCACATTGAACTATTTTCCTCTTGACTGTATGTAATGCAGACTCACAGGGGAGTCAAATCAGTAAGAAAACACAAAATCCTCTCTACAGCAAACCCAAAAAGCCCAACACAACCCTCCCCCTTCTGTGACCCCCCAATACCTTTCATATACTCTCACCAGTTTATGTGCATGTGCCGCTCACAAAACAGTGTGACATTCATTACAAGACTGGTTTATGACATTGCTGTAAACTTTACACTGCTATGCTATCAACTATAAACTGTCATGTGTCAGCTTTATCACATATATATATCACTTTTTAAAATGTCTGAGACTCTGGCACAAGATCCTTTTCCCCTTCTCTGTAAGATCGATCGTTTTCAAAACTGCGTCTGTGATTTTGTCAGTAGACTGTGATGATCCTCCAACAGCAGCAAATGACAGTTAATGTTGATTTATGGCACATGCATCTTCACGAGGATTTGACAAAAGCTTTTGGACGTTTCTCAAAAAGTCGTCCACAGTGGAGTAACTCCATCCATAAATCTGAGATGAAGGTTGTCATGTTTTTTTGATTTAAGACTCGTTTGTTTTCACTTTTCTGCCAGTCAGAAAATCACCAGAATTACATGTTTAAAACAAATGTACGTTGTAAGTCCCCATAATATATTGGGACAGCATGGCAGGGTAGGAAAAGCCTTCGTGCCTAAGAACATATTCTCACAGCATTTGCAGTGAGCAAGACTTGGAGGACAGCAGTTGAACCGATGGACCTCATCTGCTCTCCGATTGGATTTAGAATTACAGCAACAAAACGATTTACAATACAGGCGAGACAGGGGACTGTGTGTGTGTGTGTGTGTGTGTGTGTGTGTGTGTGTGCGCGCTCCTATCTATGACGCAAGAGATGATTTATATAATCTCCTCTATGTGTCACAGAGCACAAGTGAGGTTAATGTGTATCTACCATGTTAGTGTATGTGTGTCTGTGTATGTGCTCAGTCACAGTCCCTGCGGTGAACAGTTGACCTTGGGTGGGTTGTCTGCCTTTTACTCTTTAGATCCTGTTACTGTAAATCCAAACTATGCGTATGGACTGCAGACTGGGAGTGCTTTAGTCCAGACTGCCTAGAGTTTTAATATTCCTGCCATACAGGATCACTGTGGTTTATTTCTGTTCACCCTGCTGTCATGTGGCACACGATACAGTACCCGCTGGCGTACCACCAGACTACAGAGCAGCTTCTTTTTCCTGCCTCAGTGTACAATCACGTAGTGTCCTATTTTGGCCTTGCAACTCCACATTTTGTTTCACTCAGCGCTCCCAATGTTTTTTTCCTTTCAGCTGTCATTTTAGGTAAAAACAACCTCTGATAAACCAGCTTTACACTACCTGCTCAGCACCTAACAGCAGGCAGACAGTTAGCGATGAGCTGGTGTACAGAGTGGAACATGTGGCAGCTAAAGAGCCAGCAGAGCTAAAACAAATGAGAATATCTGACTTAAATGAATTGAGCGGCCAGGAACACAACTCTAAATGAATGTAAAGTAATGTAATGTCCTCAGTGACTGCTGGATGATTAAGTCGACAATAAGCAGTTAGCTGATTTACGTTAGTAGTTTCAAAATATTGAAATATTTAGAAATATTTGACACTGTTTCAATGGTCATTTGACACAGTATCGATACTGATACCAGCTGTGCTCTCTCGCCCTCTCCCTCTCTTCTCTCTGATGGCAAGCCAGCACACACATACAGGCCCGCCTCCTCACACCCAATTACCTTAAATGCTGTTGTGCTTATCACACAGCACACAAGCCTCGCTAGCTTTATCTTTTTATACAAATCGAACAATTTAGGTTCTCAAATTTGTGTCAGTGTTTCCCCGTGGTATCGAACATGGTTTCAAAGCATAGTGTATGTAGTATAGTAAATCAGGTATTTGAGCATCGTGACAACAGTATCACATCTTAGCCATTAAAAAGTTTGATTGATTGAAGACTGCTGTTGCTTTAAGTCTAACTGTGTGTGTTTACAGGTCTTGGTCTAATCTGATAAATCGCCTCCAGTGATGTCCAAGTTGCTTTGTTGGTAATGTAGGCACCAGGTTTTGAAAAGCAGGAAGACTGCGTAGAATACAAAGGCAAATGTCGCATGTGTTTTTAAAATGTTAATAATGAGTCCAACGGTGTTATAGGAGTGCAATGCTAGACCAGTGGACTGCTTTTCGAAACCTGCCGACTACATTACCCACAATACTTTTTAACCACTGATTTGTCATAATTGGACATTTGTGTGTGGTGGTCTTTGTGCTTGGTGTGTTTCAGAGCTGCTGTGGAGGGGCTGGGAGGGGTGTCCTCTTCATCGGAGCTGCTGACACTCACACACACCTGCAGCACGTTGGCAGTCAGCGCATGCTTATAGCCCCGGCCTTCACAATGCCTGCTGCCAGACGATATCGCCAGATACACTTCTAGCGCCTAGTGAGAATACTTTCATGATGATCTATCTTAGTTTTTTCGCCCCTTCCCTAGTGAGATCGGATATCTCCTGATCTGCTCCACCTCACCCGCCACCAGCCTCCAGCACCTCTGTCCACCCACCCACACAAGAGACACTTTTTCCTGAGCCTTCCACCTGAGCCATCCATCCACAGTGAGCTTTCTCCCCGCACCGCCGGTGGAGACTAACCCGAGCCGGAACTCGTTCATTCGTTCATTTATCTGCTCGCTTCACCTTATGTGTTAAAGAAATCCCTTTCAAACTGTTCCCAGCTCAGGTGTCCGATTTTAGGTCTTAAAACAACTTCAAGTCCATCATAACATGACTGACTTCGCTGGAGGTAATTTATCAGATTACACACAGTTTCTTCTGGAGCCATGTAAGACTTTATACTACTTCTTTCACATATGCAGTAATACTCCCCAAGACCTATAAACACTCAATGTGTAGAATTGGTGGAGTTACCCTTCAACAAAATAGGCAAACTACTTGCACTCATACTGTCTAAATGAATTATAAAATTTGACACTTCCACATGTTTAAAGATGTCCAACGTGGTATTTGTGTAACTCGCCCTGTTATTGTTGCTCCGCAGCGAAAATGACCAATAAGGTAACATGAAACTGAATATGTTATTTAATGGAGTGATGTAATGAGACGCCATCGGCATTGCCAGCTGAACAGATGCCATCCGCCAAAATCAATTAGTGTTTCTCGATAGCAGACACAGTAAGTCTGCTGTTCTACTTTCTTAACCAGCTACCTTCAAAATGGATACAGTAATGTTACGTCAGCAATCAACTGTTTCTGTTTGTTACAAGCTTGATCAATGATCAATGTGTTATATGTTAACAAAAAATATATAAAATGGCACACAGGCTACAGTCAAGGGAAATGTATCAGGACTGAACCAGGGGTCGGTTTCAATTTTTGTAGGAACCATCCATCATTTTCTTTGAGGCATTTCATTCGTTTATAAAAAAAAAAAAAAAAAAAATAGAGCAGAGGGACATTTCATGAGAACAGGCTCTCAGGCTATGTCCATCTCTCAGCATTATAGCACTGCTCTTCTTTGGACAATTCACAACCAGAAGCAATAGAATTTAGCAGACAGCCACCCATGCTGCCATGCCGGCAGGTTCATGTGCCAGCGTGGCAGCATGTATGGATGTAGGGAACAAGATAGACAGATGGAGGATACAGAGAAGCTGGGAGGATGGCAGAGGTACAAGAGTGTTGGGGGATGAAAGAGAGAGAGAGAGAGAGAGAGCGAGAGAGAGAGCGAGAGCGAGAGAGAGAGATGAAAGATGGACTGTAAAGGACACACGCCCACATGAAGGCAGGTTGAAAAGGCCGAGCCCATACATTCTGAGTAGAAATGATAGAGGAAAGGCGAGTGGAGAGGGTGGAGGAGAGATATAAGTGAATGTTGATACATGGTCTGGTCTCTAATCAGCTTTACTTCGTGTAATTAGAGCTAAAGTAGTCGCATACAGTAATCATATAGCTCATCCTCATGTAAACACTGCCTTCATATGCTGGTTTTGGGTGGATGCACTCCCTGAGGTCCACTCCATCTTAGTCAGGCTTGTACTTTGTTGAAAAATTATATTTTTACTCAGACAGGTGACACATTTAGGTGATGGACAGGGTTCTTTCTACATCACTGCAAAACAATTTAACTTTTATTTTTTAGAAACAAGTGACAACCACGCAAGGCTGGATTATCAATTATCCAGCATCGCCAAAGGCTCCAGTTAGTCTGTACATTAATCTTGTTACCAAACAGCAAATCAGGTAATATTCCAAACCTGTAAGTTCTAAATTGTACACACTGCACAGACAGCCAGAGGAATGGGATATGTTTGCCTCAAGGGCTCGCTATCAGGTTAATTCATTAATGCTACCTTCAAAGTGGAATTACAGTAACAGATATCTAGGAAAAAGGAGTTTACACTTGACTACAGAAAATGTTTGTTCATGACATAAATCATAGTCATATAATGGTATCAGTAGGTACATAACGAGAAATCGCAGGAGAGAAAGGCCCTAGACGCTACAACATGTGAACTTAAGAAGCTGTGGTAGGTATATTCATGCTGGCTGGCAGGTTGTTGGCTCAGAGAATGCCTCCAGTCTTTCTGAGCTAAACAAAGCCCCTCGGAGTATTGCTGGGCTTTGAAGCCAAAATAACACTGAGGCCTAATTGTTTAATGTAAGAAGCAGCTCTAAAATGGTGGACACATTTTGAGTGTCACTACGCAGAATTTGATTAATTTGGTCTGATAATATTTGGAAAGTCTAGAAGAAATGCGCCATTCAATTAATTTAATTCACATTCATGTAAGCGGAGGGCCGAACTGGTAGTTAGTCACTCAGCCAGCAGAAGTCTCTATTACACACACTCTATGAAGCTATGTGGGAGATCCAGTGAATTTTATGCCCAGGAAGTTGAAAATGTTTGGCGACATGTGCTGCTGAGCAGCTTGCAACGAATGGATGGGGCTCTGCCCATCGATGCTGTATCAAGATTTCCCAGAGTAGATGCATGGGCTAAACATGTCTGACCCCATGAGCTGACTGCAGTGTGGTACAGACATTAGACTGATACTGATCTTCACAACTCACACACAGAAAACAACCGAAATGGGCGTCCGTATAGATATTGATATATTTCTTACAGAGAGTTAGAGTAAGTAATCATTCCTCCTTTTTAAACTGGTCCTTAAGAAATCCTGCTAAGAGTCAGATTCACTAAACATCTTTCAAAGTTACTTTATTGATTTATTTAGCAAAAAGAAATTCAACTGAGGAATGCACCATTTGACTGCTGGAGAAGTGTTTAGCATCAAATCAGTGTACAGTAAATGGTGTTGAAAAAGAAAGCGTCTCTCTAGTAGCCTAATAACTGTAAAAGAACAGCTTTATTCAGAACTTCAGAGGGTCTGACAGACCTTAAGACTCCATCATTTTGCACAGAGTAAATGGCTTCTGTTGCGGTGCGTACTCAGTAACATGCTGACCAGATGTGGCCTTAAGTAGGCCATCCCAACAAAACATAGAAGATCAGGGTAACGATCCTATGAAATAGCTAATCCCAAAGGCTTTCAATGAGGGGCTGCCTGTTTGATCTGCTCCGCACTGGAGCCGACAGAAGCCCTATCAGCGATTCAAGAGCGACATGTTTGGCAGGCAGTGAAAACCTGTCCGCTGAGAGCCTTCTACTTGAAAATTTGTCAGAATTTTTCTTTCTCACCTGTCTTCTGGGTATCATTTGGTGAGCAGTTACACACGACTTCAGAGGCATTTTCTGTCTCTCAATAAAAATATATTTTCGTCTCAGATTTGAGGCTAAATTACTGACTGGACAGTAAAACAGTATTCTGTGCTGTTCTACAGTAACAGAGCAGTACTCACAGTCTGTCAGTAATGGACATTCAAGCAACTGCAGTGGTTTCTATGGACATTGCTTGCTTGCATTTGCACATATGTGTATTGGTTGGTGTGTTGTTGTGCATGTGGATGCCTACTGTTCAGCTAAAAGCTTTCGTTCAACAAAGAGCCTGGGTGAGGTCACACTAGATGATGTTGTGCTGATGCTAAGCTTGACCTGACTGTACAAACCAACACTGTGATAGGACAGAAAGAATCCAATAAAGTCAAATGTCACGTTCAAACATCCAGCTCAAAAGCAATTTCCCATCTACCAATTCTTATGTGAGGCAGACATTTTCTTTAGACTGGACTGAAAAATAAACAGTACATTTAAATCATAATTTTATGTGATACATAATTGATGTCACTTCATCCAAAGTAGAA
The DNA here is from genome assembly GCA_900302685.1 of Spondyliosoma cantharus. Lineage (NCBI taxonomy): Eukaryota > Metazoa > Chordata > Actinopteri > Spariformes > Sparidae > Spondyliosoma > Spondyliosoma cantharus. The sequence goes on from OMLP01046551.1 coordinate 11,315, forward strand.
CAAAGGAAATCAAATGGTGTATACAACTTCCTCTATCACTCATGCTGTCTTATGTAATGAAACAAACATACAAATCCAGTATCATCAGTTATAAATTATAAGTGGACAAAGCTGCTCTGTGCAAGATTTTCATTTACTCATATTGTCAGTCTGAGCTGCCAGATGGTTTGTTTCACAGAATGGTTTGTTTCACAAATCCATCTGGAAAGAAGCCGCTAGAAAACATATGAAACGGACAGACACTTACAAAAATACTTGGAAGGGGATTGGACCAACAATCTGTGCATCACTATATATCACAGGTTAATTTTAAGCAATCAGGGCAACAGTTGGTTTATTTTACCAACTGGCTCCGCTCAAGAGCGGAGCCAGTTGGTAAAATAAACTCTTACTCTCTTAGTTGGTAAAATAAACTCTTACCAAAGTCAGTTAGGAGAAGAGTGAAAAAATGTTTTCCATTGAGGAACCTAATCTCATCATCACAGGTCTTCACACGTTGCCACCCTGGTAAAAAAATGTAAAATAAAAATGACGAAAGTGATGGAGTTTAAATTCCAGTGTAGAAATTCTAGTCAACTTTTCCAGAGAGGCAGCTGAAAGCATCCTGACTTGAAATATCATAAAATGGCATGTCTTGTGTTTGGGCCAGGACAGGAAAGCTTTGCAACGGATGATTAAAACCACCCAGAACATCACTGGTACCCCTCTGCAGTGCATCAGTAACATCTGTGAAGTGAGATGTCTTCACAGAGCCTAAAGGAAACTAAAAGAAAACACCCACCCACTAAAACACCCACCTTATCCAAAGTCTGTTTTTCCCTGCCATCTGACAAAAGATACAGAAGTATCTGCTGCTGTACCACCAGAGTGGAGAGCAGCTTCTTTCCTCAGGCTGTGAGACTGCTGAACTCATCCTCAATGCTCTGCCATAAAGAATGTTTTTCTTGTGTTGCATCAGGGACTAAAACTCAAGGAAAGCATTTAGTCCCATTCTTTGATCTTCTTTCAATGAAATATCCTCTCCAGTTCTGACATAACTGATGCTATAGCAGCATCTACTTCTTGGGTAGCTGCCACTGTTGTTTTCAAAACAAACAGTCGCTTCTCTCGCTGGTCGTCACATCCAAACCATGCCTGTATCTCCCAGTAGTTCCTCAAAGGTTACTGATTGGTTCAAGGCTTGTGTGTTTGGAAAGATGGATGGCAAGGTAATCTCAACTCCTTCAACTATGGATATACACATGGATAAATTTACTGTCACCTTACAAGCTGATTGCGAACGTTCTTACCTTTCAAACACTTACCCGGTGCTTTCACATGAAGCAAGATAGCATTTAGATATATCTAATGTTGTGCCCATTCCCTGGCATAATAAACAATTGACAATCTGATTTCTTCAGCATAATTAAGAATGGAGACTTTTGAAATTTTGCTTGCTACCCAGCAAAATAAAAATGGTGATATCAATGCAGCTGCACAAGTTGTTTTACGACAGCTTACAGAAACAGCTCTATGATCTTCGAACAATGAGAAAAATGTCCCATTGCCTGCTGATAAGCACCGCTAACAGGCTGACGGAAGGAAGTGAAACACTGCAAAATGGGAAATTAGTCAGATTAAAAGGCTTACATAGAGCTGCCACTGTGTACAAGTTCGGCTTTGAAACCTTGTTTTGCACCTTTTCATCAAATTACAAATTAAACATTATTATTTGAGAGAATAATAGACTGTGGTATTGAGAAAGTACCTGCCCTGGTGTTAATTAAGTCTGTCAGCCATGGCAGCCACATTTCACACCCCGTGTGTATCTTCACAGTTTGAAATGAATAGCTCAAACCCACAGGTGTCTCACACATCTTTCAAGGTTTGCAGCGGCTGATTCAAAAGACAGCAGGCCTTCACTCAGCTGTGCACAGCAGCACTCTCATCTGTGCTGTGGACTACTCGGCTGCACTGGACAACAATTTTGGACAGATAGAGATTTCAGCTTTAAAATGAAATTTAAAACACAATGGGAATTAGCTGAAGGCTGAACTACCTTTGTGTGGTTACATTGGATCAGGCCTCTTGGTTGACCATGGATCTAAGTAGAAAGCCCAGCCCTACCATGCTGCCAGTGGTGGTGACAATATCCTCTATTCAAAGACATATGAGAGCACCTTGTGGAGGAGGGGAGAGGAAATAATAGACATGCAGCAGAGTGTGAAGTCTCAGCACACTTACAAAGAAAAAGCTTGTCTTTGTATCCCCGTTGAAAACGAGCATTATGAAGAGGCAAAGGAGTGGTAGGGGGTTTGCTCATCACATGGCTCATGCTATCTGCTAATCTGGAGCAGGGGTTTCGACAATGTGGAGAAAGAGGACACCAAAGAGTCCTTGAGGAGCTAAATGAGTCCTTAAGGGGGTTTAGAGATGTGCCCAGCCAAAGGATGAATTTCACTGAAATGTAATTCTCTACCTAACTACCCAATTTGATAAAGAATGAAAACGCTGTGATCTGAGGGGTCACCATGTATGTGTAGTGTAATACCCAATACTAAATCTGATCAACCTATGGAACAGCAATGTCAAGTCCATCCTTACATATGCTAGCATAGAACCAAAGCTGATATGAAAAGGACTGACGCATTCTGGGCTGGACACCAGCAAAGGCACAACATCACAACCCAGAAGACAAACAACATCCATCTTGCCCAAGTATCCTTCAAACAACACAAGCACTTTTTTGTAATGGCATCAGACCTCCTTGTGAACAGGATAATTCCCTTTTGGGAATGGGTACAATAAGAGAACCAAAGCTGTCATCCCACCACAAACCCAAACTGTGGTTTAGGCTTTGGACCTCCACTGATCACAGGGTTGGCAGTTCAATCCCCACTCCCTCCTGGTTTGAAGTGTTCTTGGCACTGAACTCCAAATTGCTCCAGATGATCAAGTCAGCACCTTGTTTGTGTGTGTGAATAAGTGGCAAAGAGTAACACACAGAGGATTGAAGTGCTATACTAGAACCAACCAGCAGACCAACCAACCAACCAACCAACCAACTAACATCCATATCATATCATAACCTCCTTAGTAGAGGTAACGATCCATTTTCCGAATGGTAAAAGGATTAATCAAGCACAAGTAAACGTGGCAATAAAATTGAGCATGGCATTACCCACAGTTTCTTCATCTTATCTAACACTGTACACAGTTAAAGAATTAATGAGTATAACTGCTGTGTCTCCACCTGTGTGCAGGTGGAGAAACTAGATCCTGTGCTATCAGGTGTTGCTGGACTCCAGGAACTGTCAAAGAGCCCCACCCAACCCCCCACTGGTCTGCCCTATCGACCTGCCAGCTTCACTCAACCACCTGCTCGGCCACGGACAGAAACAAAGTCCACACAACCGAAGGCCTGTGGGGCTTGTGTACAGAGAGGAGGGTTGGGGGTTGACCTTTTCCCCCTTTCTGAATGTCTTCCAACAACAGAAAGGCCACTTAATGTGGGGGATCCATGAAAAAGCAGGGGAAAAAATTACATTTAACAACACTAAAAATGTCCTAAATCATTGATACATCAATCAGCACCCAACGCCTAGCATGCAAGGTTGAAATAATTAACATGATGCTTCAGTTAAAACATCTATCTGCCCTCAGGGTTGCTCTGAGATATTGAGCACCAAAGCGCTCAGCATGCACTAAGTTTAATAAAGACATCAGGCCTTTTATTTGGGAAAATTACAGATCTTAAAAATCTCACAATTTAAAAAAACATATTCAAATATTATCAGGCACTCGTCAGAGAGGTTAAGATTATATTTTAAATTCAAATGTATCACACAGAAGGTGATGATTTATTCAAACTGGCAAATGAGGAGATGTCATGAACGCCAGACTGAAAGGGTTTGTCTCAAGATTATGTTTAAAGATGTAGGCATATTGTGAGGCCTTCTGCCTCTTTTGGCAGGGTGGGCTACATAAAAAACTCACAGAATCAAAGGCAAACATTTTGAATTAACCAAAGAAACAGGATTACTCTAATACTGAGATAATTGGTTAAATGTGAGAAGAGTTTGGCTACAGGCCCAGATCTAAATCCACAGGGACAGCAACTAAACTCACTGTAGATATAAAGAAAAACTGGGTGGTTACCGCTCCCCCTCCTTCTATATTTAGATCCTCTGTGAGCACTCTAAACGTATAAAATGCACTTTTGCAGCCCTGTCATGATGTCAGCAATGTCACCTCTCACATATCTGCCTGTGTGCTAAAACATCAAGATGTGTTCACTTCAGGAGGCGCAGAATTTAAAAGAGACTGAGCAAAACGTTGAGCTTCATAAACGCTGGATTCTTCTGGCTTCAGGAACACGACCACAGTGTCTTACAAGCAATAAAAAAAGGTTGTTACTATCACATCGTGACCAAATTCTGTCTCTTTAAGGTTGTTATATAATAACAAAAGTTGATCTGTTAGAGGTTTTCAAACATCAGACGGCAGAATGAAGGTGTTTTGTTTTTTTTTTACGTACAAGAAAATAAGAAGACTTAACCACTGGCTGAAAAGTGCAACTCAAGGATTTTACATGTGAAGCTTAGTTCACTTGCCACTCGCAGGACTACTCAGCCAGCAAAACAGGTGTGTACTTTCTTTTGTGGCAATGAAGGTAGTTTTCCCAACGTGAAATAACCCTGATGTAGGGCTGGGTAATATATCAATATATTATCATTATCCTGATATGAGACTACATATCTTCTTAGATTTTGGATATAGTGATATTGTGACATGACATAAGTGTTGACTTTTCCTGGTTTTTAAGGCTGCATTCACAGTGACATGATGTGATCATCTAAACATAACATACTGTTTCTATCACTGTTCTTATATTACTTAGTCATTATATTCACATTACTGATAATTATATATCCAAATCTGATGGTGTTAACATAATGTGAAAGTACCAGTAGTCATCCCCCACAACAGTGTTGAAATATTAATTTGCTATGGCATTCATGAAGTGATTTGGAGCAGGTTTCAGAATATTATTTCAAGGCCATATCGCCCAACCCTACCATATTGATGTCATAGTGATGTCATCAAGTTTATACTGATTTTCTTTTCCAACTGGAGGTGAGGGGATTAAAAGGCAGAGAAGATGCTTGGCTCTTCAACAGGGAGTCCATGACCCCTAAGGGGTCCTTACAGTTACTTGAGGGAGGTCGCCAAATAATTGTTTAACAATATCCTTTAAAGTTTCTGTTTAAAGAAATGAATAATTTCTGCT
>OMLP01046552.1:4385-29987 GCA_900302685.1 Spondyliosoma cantharus
ATAATAATAATAATAATAATAATAATAATAAATAATCATTATTCACTTAAAGCGAAACTCTCGCCAAAATGTAACCCAGGCGTTATTTGTGAATGTATATGAGTCAAACCTTCATGTAAAAGCATAATTACGGCGAAAGACGCACTTTTAAAATTTACGGTAGTTTCATTTTCGGGTCAAGCTCATTTACAATGGGAGTGCAAGGGCAAACGTGAGCTAGCATCACAAATCGCTATTTTTAAAACACTAAGAAGGCTCGACACAACATGAAACATTGCTCGTAGCATCACCAGGGTCTCTACACATGAACACGACCATTGAGAACATTGTTTGTGTACACAGAGTTTACTAAATAGCAGGATTTTGAACTACTCACCTTTGCTGTATCTCTCTCTCTCTTTCTTCCCTCTTCTCCAGTAAGTATGCCACATCAAGCTATTCTCCTCCAGGCTCTTGCTCACTTGACGCACTCATGTGAATGGTATCGATCTTCTTATCTGCAAGAAAGTGAATAAGCGTGTTCACCAAAATGTTCAACCATTTCTTTAAAGTAGTAATCTGTAACATTTTACTGCTTCTTTGTGTAAAACATATCCATATGCTTAGCTTCTCTCACTCCTCTGATACTTAATGGGCTGATGGGGCTTTAAACTTTCCACGTGGGCACGGCCAAAAAATATACAAATGTTCATAAAACTCATAAAATAGTACAGCACTAAAGACAGGGTTAGAGAGTCTATGTAAAGACCTCCAAGTCCTGTTTTGGAGGAAAGGTGGGCATCATAGACAAGGTGATGAGAGGATAAACAAATACGGAGCGTCTCCTTCTCGCCTCTGTGGGCTCCAGCTGATGTAAAATTAGATTCCTCCCTCCTGTGTCGTCACTTTCTTCTGTGTATGTAAAAAAACGAGTGTGTGAGCACCTGCCTACATGTGTTCCCGCACGTGCCAACATCCACAACGTCCCGTTCCAGACTTCACTCATTTGGTTCTTGTTTGTTTTTCAGCTTAACGCTTGTCTGAACGTGACTACTGTCCAGGCCAACAGCGGCCTCGGTTCATTTGCACAACGCGAAGGGGGAAAATGCATTGAGATTACGGACAACGGAGCACTGCTTAAACAAAGCCTTGCATATGATACACCGAAATGTAAGTTATATAACATATGCCTGATTAAAACCATCCAGTGCTTTGCGGAGTTCAACCTGTCGTTGTCATTTCATGTCATTTTTGGTCTCCATGCAGCGGCGATAGCTTTATTATGTACTTAAAATATGTGAAGGTTACGGCCTTTCTGTCTCCAGCGAAAGAAACATGTTGCTTTTAGCTGTGTGGAGACAGAAAATAGTTCCCGTGCACTGAGACATCTCCATCCTTTCATCTCCTTCTGCCTTAATTTTGTAGACTTTGAAACACACACACACACACACGCGCACACCTTCCCCCCTCTGTTGTGCATGTGTTTGCAATATTGAACTGCGCCTGTAAGGAGTAAATACGCGGTGGTGTTCGATGGAGAACAGGCGACCTGTAATCTGAGTTTATCACGCTGAGACGCGCACGCAGAAGGCCAACGAAACATCAGTCAGCGGCTCGCGTGAGTCTCTCCGTCGGTGCCCTCCTACCATACCTCCTGGCGTGTCGAATCACTTTCACGCGGCCGTTCCAAGAACACGGCGGATCATGCGAAACCCAATCGAGCCACGCTCCGACGGCATCCACGTCGATTGGTGCTGACACCTGGCAAGCGCTCCGGCGTTTTCACGTATGGGAGAACATCGACATGCAACTTCCCCCTGCGGTTTTGGGTCGTTCCCCAAACGTCTTTCCGTTACCTACCAGCGCCACACAGATGCTCTGGTTGATTTTTGCGCTGTAACCGGTGAAGGTTCGGTTCAGTGGCCTTGTTGTGTGCTGCTGGTGGCTGGACTCCACCGAATGGATTTACAGGAGTGTTTATTTGAGATCAGATTGCCATCTGTCTGGAGCTATGGAGCCTTTGTAAGCCCAACCACTTGGACGCAGACAGTGTAGAAGTCATGGCTGTACGTGAACAGTTAATTCACATGTTTTGCGAATGTCTCTCGGTATATATGACATATAGGTCATTCATAAAACTGAGGAAAATAGAACGGGAAAAGTTTCTGGAGATATTTTGAGAGAACACGTTATGTTTATACATATATACAGTATATGGGATCCACATGTTGATCGAGATAACGTATATAACAGTGAGGATCACAAGAACTTAAGCTTAACACTTGAATAGTCGATTAAATAAAACACCCTCAACACAATATTCCTGCCACTTTAGTATGTGCTCCTCTTAATCATTCAGGAAAAAGGACCTGGGTTTGATTATCAGCCCGGCATGGAGAGTGTGTGCGCCTGCTCTAATGTTTCTGTGGGTCCGCTCTTGCGTTCAATGCATTATGTGATTGTCTGACTCATTTGTTTTCCGAGCTTGGCTTCCGAGTCTTTTTTTGCAAACCCTCTTCGAACAAACATAAACATGTGTATTCCTTCTCTCTGTTTGAGGCCTGGAGGGTTCAACATATCCAGTTATTCATAGACAAAAAGCAAAGATTCGAAAGAAATCAGACAGATTTTATGCAGCAGACGTGTGTTACCTGATAAACATCTTGTGACACTTCAAAAGTTGTGTTGCAACCCTTTTGAAGGTGTTCAGTCCAACTCCTCATTAGCCGCTAAATCCTGCTCTATGTTCACCAGCTAGTCGCTAACTTTGTCTCTCCGGCTTTTGGTGCTGAGCGGGTGGTGTGCAGTGGGTTTTTAGAGCTTACAGCAACGTCAAGTTAAGGTCTGGGCAGCTAAACCATGAGCTGAAATTTGTCATTTCATACATTGACGATATGATAATTTATTCCTTCAGTAAGGAAAAGGGGAAAGAAAACACACTTTCCTTATCAATGATAACTTGCCCTGTAGTTGCACGGTCGCTTAAATCCTGTGTGGAGTCCTGAATACTGAGTGAAAAAAAAGTTTTTTATTTTAGAAACAGAAGCTTTAATAAAAAAAACTCAGCAGGTATCTGTCAAGGCCTTATGAGTTTGACCCTTGGCAATGTTTGTTATTGCACTTGTGATGCTAAATTTAATCTTGCTGTTTTATTACAGCGAGCATTGCCATATGAAAATATGTGCTAAATATGGCAAATATAAAATGTGCTCCTGGCTAACTGACAGCTTCTTGAAAAAGAATCGTCCTTCTTAATATAAACTAATGCTCTTCATTGCACGAACCTAATATCATTCCGGTAAAAACTGAAAAACCTTCCGCGAAACACATGCGTGTAGAGTAATGTTAGTGAATGGTCTTTTTCATCAGAGACGACGAAGGCACTGTGTTTCCTGCCATCCTGATTAGACCAATACATTAGACTGTCGCCAGTGAGGCAGCGTAATGTACTACACAAAGTTAGTGTGTGTGTGTGTGTATGTGTGTGTAAATGGACGCCATCAACTTACTGCTTTATCCTTAATTCCGCAAAGGAAAGAGGTTTGTTAAGATATTGATGGGAGTGAAGCCATGGATTACAGGTTGACCGCTACTCACCTGTCAGATTTAATTCTACAAGACTTCCTGTGTTGCCGAAGCCTCTGTGCGCCACTGTTTTCTTTTTGACCTGTGGTTTAGAATCTATGGAAATCGAAGAAAATTGTGGTCTAACTATTTATATCGCGAAATGATAGAGTGTAGGCGGAGGCACTTTGGGAGAATTCAGGAGTGATTCATTGCCTGCATAGTTGATTTTTCTTAAAGGCCTTTTATTTATACAGGGGAAGGTTCGGTGAGTGTGCATGCTCCGTTTCGGCATGACTCACGCAAGTTCTGCATACAGGGGCGGCGCTTTTTCACTGCAGCTTCAATTTGACGGCTATATGTCCAAGGACACTCACTTTGGCAACAGCGATAGATTTAGAGTATACAATCTTTATGTGTGAATGATGGCTGGCATATCACAAATGGATAAAAAATCACTGAAAAATAAAGATCTACGGTCTGTAACTTTCACATAATAACATAACATTCTGGGATTATATGATGGCCTGTGTATCTTGGGTAAAAGGTTGTTGTGGCTGAGTGGTTAAGACGATGGACTTGAAATCTATTGGGGTCTCCCCGCGCAGGTTCGAACCCTGCCAACAATGTGGTGACATTGATAACAGTATCAGCCTGTCTTCAGTGGTTTTGGTGTTGTACCTCAAGCAGTACTGCATGGGATAATTATGGGGATTTGTAGAAAAGCTTAATAATAGAGAATGAGTTCTGTGACACATCTGTTATGAACATGCCCTGTACCCAGTTCGGGCAGATGTGGCTCAGGGGGTAGAGCCAGCAACTCTAATCGGAAGGTCGCTAGTTCGATTCCCCTGATCTGCATGTTGAAATGTCCTTTGGCAAGACACTGAGCCCCAAACTGCTCCTGATGTGCTGGTCAGTGCCTTGCATGGCAGCCACCGCCATCAGTGTATGAATAAATGTACTGAATTACTGTAAGTCGCTTTGGACAAAAGTGTCTGCTAAATGTATCTTTTGGTCATTAAAAAGTGTAAATACAAGGTGTTCTTTTCTTTATTTGTGTCCAAAACGGATGAGCAAAATTTAATAATGGTTCAATTTTCATTTCACTTAAATCGCCTTGGAATCATACTCTTATATAACTTGAGACTGACTGATCTTGGACTGCTATGAAAAAAAAAATCCATAACAGGTCAGCTGAAATAAGCTGACTATAACCATATGAGAGTTTGAGCTGACTTTCCCCTTAATTTTCAGTCAAGAGAACAGCGAAAATCTTTTCATTTTCAGAAAAACCTTCAGTAGACTTTAGTCACACGGTAGCCATTTTCCTTAAATATAAAGCTCAGGGTGGGACGCTACTGTCATGGGATAATGTTTTGCGGCTGTGTTCCAGGTTGCGAGTGGTGTAAACCTCAGAAATCTGACAAAGACTAACAACATTTTGAGGCTTTTCAAAGATCAGCAACTGAAAAGATGATGGATAGTGAAAATCTGGAAGCACATTTGGCCGTATTCAAGGCAAAACCACATATTTGATACCTGTAACTTACGTTAGCAATCAGCAACTTTTAGCTAACATTACTGACTGACTACACTCAGTGTGTTTCACTTCCAGATTTTGATAAATGTGTCCAAGATGTGTGTTGATATTTCTGAATTAATATAAGCGTTTCCTTATTGCATTGTGTTACATGTTCAAAGAGTAATGTGACAGTAGTGTCCCTCTGGGTGAAACTATCCATTGTCTTCACAGACATTGTCATCAGCTAATCAACCTTGAAGCAGTTAAATAATAACAATTTGTCAGACTGCCTAAGCTTATACAACTTGCACCTTTGAACACAGCTATATGACATTTAAGCTTGAATATCCCGGGTGGAGAGGAAAAGGCTGCCATGTGAATCTGGTCTGTCTTCCAATATACTCTCCAGTTCTGTTATATCTGACACTATAGCAGCTGTGCTAACATGTTTGGTTAAACCACAAGTGCATAATTAAAGCTTAGCAGGATAAATTTGTGAGATCTCATGATCACGCCATCTAATGAATCCCGCTGCCGCGCACGATAAATTCGAAAAACATCAAACCAATCTAACAAGCCGAAAACAAGCTGATCTGTGTCACCTGAATTTACTTCTGTACAATAACCCAGCGTGTTATTCTCCTTTCCCCACTCAGCACTTTGTTTCCCACCTCTGCACTTCTCAAGGACGCTCAAATTGTGTATTCCACCCTTCTCCATCTGTGTTGCATTCAACCAGCGCTGACTATTGTACCCTTTCCGAAAGATATCCCAGATCTGGTTACTGCGCAAGCAATGCCACTCCCTTGGTTTGGAGATCTACTCGCTGCCCTGCGAGGCCTCTCTCTCTGGCTGACCTAAAGATAACACCTTGGAGAGATACTTCAATCCGCGATGCACGGAGGCATGTTGTCATTCACAGCAATGGCTAATTCCTGAGTATGCGTCCAAGTTAAGACAAAGAAAACCTGCGCATTGCACTGAAAACAAGTTATTTCCAGCACTTAATCTAATTCAGGCAGTGTCTACATTTCATCAGCTTGTGTAAGACTTTCCCTCAGCGTGCTTTACCCCCTTTTTTTTTTTTTTCTTCTTCTTCTCCTCCTCTGTGCCCTTTGCCACAGAGGGAAAGGAGGTAATAGCATTCACTAATTTGGCCCTGGGCTGCACAGTCAAAGCCATATGCCAGAGTGAATCTGTAAAGCTAACATTAGGCAGCAGATATCTAAGGCTAGCGGCTGCGGGCTTTGACATCCTGTATTACACCTAATTGCCACCAGACATTACATCGAAGCCTCTGCAACAAAAAAAAAAAAAAAAAAAAAAAAAATCCCCCCACAACCACCTGCTCCGCGCTCTGTTTACCTTTTAAACCGGGAATAATGCAGGGGGAGAGTTCCTCGCTGTTATTTTCTGACACCCGAGCTGAGGATTGGGGAACTGGAATGTCAGTAGAAATTTGAATTTGAGACGTGTTGGGATAGTTAAGGGGTATCCCCCAGTGCATTATGTTGCAGGGGTACGGTGTATACTTTCCTGATTTATGTGTTATTGTAAGAGTAATGAGAGAGGGGGAAAACAGGGCAGGGGTAATATGGAGGCATAACCATAATTAGGTGAATTATAAGTTTCACAGTCATTTTCGTAACGCGGGGGGAAACTTTTAATGAATGTTACAGCGAGAAGGAGAGCAAATGTATTCTATATGGTTGCGGCCGTGATGCGGCGAGTGTACATTTCTTTTTTAGCAATTTTGTACATTAAATGCACCGAATACCAGCGTCTCGTTCCCCTCTGTCCCTCCCTCCCTCCTCCGACATGAAAGAAGGCAGGGAAAATTCCACACTCCCTGACAGTGTAATGATGAAATGATTTCATAGCGCCGTATCCTCTGACACCACAGTGTCAACCCCCCTAAATAAGTCAACCACCGCACACTCTCCCTTTGGATGAATAAAGCTGCAGATCTCAAAGTCAACAGTGTGGAAACAATAACCCAGTTATAAAACAACGGTGTTTACGGACTTCGTGACTCCAGTTTGGAAGGAGACCAGGAAGTTTTGTTATGAATTTAATTCAATTTCTCTGTCTGGTACACTTCAGTACAAAACTCTGCATCCAAGAGGTGAGCTAAGCGATTGGATTTGGCCATGGGATGTGATGTATTTGGTTTGATTTAGACTTTTGAGTGCCCTTTCGTAATGAATTACATTTTGGAGTTTTTCTGTTTCCAATTATTTTTTACCACAGATTGTCTGTTATCCTTTATCATAATCAGTGTAATATAAAATTACTTGGGAAACACAGCGGCAATGGGATTTTAATACGGTGAAAAATTAAATGCAGTTATTAATCCCCTCAGGCAAAGTAATCGGGAACCATTGTGTCTGCACCTTAAATTATTCCAAAACCAATACAGGTGTAAATCAAGACAGGTGCAAGGTTGAGAAGATGTGGTGTTGAAACCAGACTCAAGATCAAGACCATCAAGACCAAACTGACATACAGCAATGGTTTACATTACAGGAGTCACAGCACAACATTTATATTTAATTACCAGGCGCGACGGCGTCAGCTGGTAATGCTTTCACTCTGAGAGTCTGTTTGTGTGTCATGGCAAAGTGTGTCCCTGGTGACAGTAGGGATGGTAGCAGGAACCACCACAGAATTTTAAGTGATTTGCCCGGTGTTTATGTGTCTGTCTCTCTGCCTCTCTGTGGACAGATTTTTGTCAGCGCTAAGACTTCACAACCATGCAAGGTACAGTCATGAAGCTTAACACGTGTGACTGGCATCACAGCTTGTTAAAACTTCAATGTCATTTCTGAAAGAAGAAATAGAGCAAGCCTCCTTGTAGACTTGTAGAGTTAGGTTCATTAACAATAAAACAAAACAAGTTTAAAGGGTATGTGAAGCAAGTAGTATAAAGCCTTTTGTGGCTCCAGCGGATGTTGCATGTAGTCTTGTAAATGGCCTCTTGTGATGTCACAGTGAGTTGCACTGTGGGTAATGTAGGCACCGGGTTTAGAAAAGCACTGTTTTCAACACTGTTGAACTCATTATAGACAGTTTAAAAACGATTGATTGAAACTGATACAGCGGAACCAGAGACACTGCCTTTTTCATTCCACATATCCTTATATTAACTTTGTGCCTACATTACCCATAATGCAATGCAACTTAGCCACTGAATGACATCACTGAGGGCATTTTATCATGTCACATGCAGCTTTCTCTGGAACCACCAAAGGCTTTATACTTTAATGCGTAAGAAATGGTAGATTCATCCTTAAATGCTCTGGAAAGGGTTTTTGCTGCTGCAGCCGTATTTGGTCTGGTAGGACGAGTAGGTTATATTTGATACAACTAGCTAATGTTGGCTATCCTAACAGTTCAGACCCACTGGATTCAGGAAAAATAGTCACGTGACATGCTCCTGCCAATTCTTGTTTGTTGCTGAGGGCATTTCAGCGCTAACAAGCTAGTAATTATTAGCACTGCGACTCTCTCCAACACATTCTGTGACTCTGTGTGAAGTAGCACTTCATTTTTGTTTGTATGTGTGGTCTTCGAGATAAGGCACAAACAAAACATCTTCTCTTTCAGAATCATTTAGCCATCACTTTTCCCACTCTTTCATTTTTTTCAGCAAATCAGTACACACATTCTGTTTTAATTTTGCATACTGGCTAATTTTTATCATGACAACAATCAAAAAGCTAACACACAATACCTCACAAGGAGACATATTTGTTGTTGTCCTCTTGTCTCATTGTGCTTGTTGTCAGTGTCTGGGATTCTTGCGGCTGTTTTTAACTTTGGACATTAGCCAGGCTGCTTGCTATAGTCAGGTTGCTAACGTAAGGCTAACTTTGCAACACCGGAGGCAACCGTTACACTACATTGAAACACTGGGAAGGGGGAAGTTGAAAAGTTGTTGATTTCCACTTTGAGGATAAAACAGATATAATACAGATAAAACTATATTAAAGCCATACCAAACATTTCAGTGAGTGTGTGTGTGTGTGTGTGTGTGTGTGTGTGTGTGTGTCACATAGTGTTTGTGTGTGAGAGTGGTAGACAGAGAAAGGTGAAGGAGATTTACAACCCTAATCAAAAACTGGCCCACGGTTGGAAATGTAGCGTGAATGATGTCATGAAAGTGTCCCCGCTCAGATGCTGTGATTTATCACACAATGTGGGAGTCATAAAAGAACACCAGTTCAGAAAAAAAAATCAAATCAACAACAGGGACAAACTTTCAAAAGCTGTCCTGTGCAGTGTAGCCCGCGTGTGTTGGCATCCACATTTTTTTTCCTCGCCAGAAAAGCAAACAAATGTACATTTGGATATTTTCTTTTTCGCCTCGGATGTTACACAAACCCGTCGCCACAGGGATGATGCATCGTGTTGCCGGGCCTTCATCAATACGGATAATTGCGCTTTTCTGCGAACTCGGTGCCGCTGCGTTGTAAATATTTTCCGCTGTGAATCAGCTTGTTATTCCCGCCCCGGTTGCACACAGTCCAGGCCTTCCTGAGATGAACCCAAGCATATCCCGTGTGTCGCTGTGTATCTGTGCTGACAGGAAGCATGACCGACTGCACGTTGGCACTTCATTAAACAAATCAGTGGAATGCTCGAGGCACGAGCCTGCAGGGACTCCCAGAGAGAGAGAGGGGAAAGAGGGAGGGTTGTAGGGTTGTGTAATAGTCTTTGTCTCCTCATGATACACTCACATAAGGAGATATTGAAAAAAAGCATAATGTGACCTTTAAAACATGTGCAGGTGCATGAACTGTTATTGATAAATGTAAATGTATCCAGCATCCGGTGTTTCCATTGTCTCAGATATGACGACTGCTGTTTCTCTCTGTTTCACATTATTGTAAATTGGACTCTTTTGTGGTTAAGAATGTTGGTCGGACAACACGTGCTGCCACCTCGGGCTCCCAGGAAGTGTTATGGGAAATTTTCTTTTCTGACCAATATATCACATTTGTTAAATCTGTATAAAACCCAGAGAATATAAACAATGGTGTGGCCATGTGCCGGATTGTCTCTTGGCTGGGAGCAGTGACTTCCTGGTGTCTCGAGGATGTCGCTGCTCCAGAACAGTCAGGCACAAAGCCCCCACGTGGAACTCAGGCCGGTCTCCAGGATAAAATTTTGGCAGCCAAAATTTCAGTGAACCATTGACATGTCCACATTTGTACGTGTCACGCGCTGTCAGAAACAGGGGTACAGTTGTAGTACATTTCTGCTCCCAGAGGTACAATCTACTCTAATGTACCTCTCGGGCTAAATATTGGACCTCAAGGTACATATATTGTATGTTGTCAGGCAGTAAAATGTACATATGTATGTACCATTCTAAATGTGCCCTTTTTAAAAGGTCAATTTCTTGCTACCAGAGGTGCAAGACTGGGGTCTTTAATATAGAAACCACATGGGTACAAAAAAGTAACCTCAAATGTCAAGGGCATAACAGCTGTACCCTCTGAGGGTACTAGGCAAGTGACAAGCTGATGAATACCTAAAGGTGACAATATAAACCTGATTTTCTGACAGTGTATGTTCAATATCGTCATTTTCAACATTTACATTAGATGTTTATGATCTGACTTTATATCGGGAGGTGGAGGTGATGGTGGTTGATTACAGGTGAGAAGGCTGCGAAGCTAATGACCACTGTTCAAGACTTGGTTTCAAGGTGTGTGAAACCTTTTGATATTTTTGATGAAGGACTACCACTGGTGATTAACAAGCGATTGGCACATCTCTAACTGTGCCCACAACCTGCAATCTGACCATTGTCACAACCTAAAAGTGAAAATTGAACCTAAAGAAACGTGAAGTTGCAACACAAAGAAATGTAAACTTCCAACATATCCATGGTTTGCAGAAATGTGATTTGCCAACATTTATTCCAGCGAACAGGTTGGAAATAGTACAACTTTTTGATAGTTTGACTATTTTTTTTCTTGCGATTTATTGAATTACTCGATGACAGCCTTAAACATAGACTCCACTGTAAAATGTAACAGTTGACTTTACTTAGATAAAGTCAGGAACCTGAAATTAGACAGTTACATTTAAGTTGTACTAGCAGAAAAGCTTTAACAAGCCTTTTTTTTCGTAACTTTACTTGGTCATTTTAAGGGTAATCAGTTTTGTCAATTTTGTTTTAAGAAAGATCACCCTGTCAGATTTTACAGTGTTAGAAAAAAAAAAAAATCTAATTTGCCTAACATCTCATCAAAATACACTGAGGTTCATGATGTTAGCAGAGGCGGCCTGTGTTTCAGGTAGCGGTGGCCCACCTCTCCTACAACAGAAGGCAACCATGATGATGGGTACTACTGATAACTAATAAATGAGGCAACACTCATATCCAGTGGGGATCTGTGGAGGGTATCTGCTTGTCAGGAAAAAAACAAAATCACCAGCAGAGTCCAGTCAGAGTGAGTGGGTCAGAGCGCAGCCCAAAAATAGAACAGGGAATCCTGACGCTTGTATTTAAAGGGGAGGGAAACACCTCCTCTAACGTGTGTGTCACACTCGCACACACACAGACAGAAACAGGAGGCCTGGCTATAATAAATGAACTGCCACGGCAGTGCTATTTCAGGTTGGGTCACTGGAATAATACGGGGCTGGAGGCACAGCTGGGGCAGCGATCAGATGTTCCCTTGCGTGTGGTGCCGAGCTTGTTTCTGTCTCTTGTCACACATAGACAGACACAGGGACAGGTACAGCAGGCTGCACATTAAGTGTTTTCTAAAAATTGTATACTTGTTTGTTTGTATGTTCTTCAAAATATAGACAATTAATTCTGATCCCAACTGGCCTTGTGCAGAACATTATAGGGAAAGTACAGTACAAGTACAACAAGGGAACAGGCTAAAGCTAAATTCTCCTGATGCAGACCTGAAGTCAACTTCAAACAGCTCACCGCCAAACATCCTTTTTTGAATGAGGGCCTGATGTTGCATCATTCGACCCACCATCCACACTCACATAAATGCATAATGCATAAATTGTTGTTGATTTGCTGATTATCGTCCCACATTATAACACATTTCCATGTTGCATACCTCCCTGACCCTTGATACCGCTCCTCTGATAACAGTCCTGACTGGCAGGATAGGAGTACCGGTTGCTGATGTACTGTCTATAAATCACTGCTAGCAGCCAGGTAACGGAGCAGAGTTCTTTTTTTTATCTGATGACTCGACTGATGGTTGTGAACAAATTTCAAGTGTCCATGCTTTTCCGTCTCCATCAGATGAATGGCAAATAGCACTGATGATACCAAGACAGTAACCGCAGCGCCACAGTAACACAAGAGAAATCACCACAGCTGGACGGCGTATTGGAAATGACCCATCATCTGTGTTTACATAAACACTATGGGGAACAACAGGTGGCGTATGATGGTCTGGAAGGGTTGTCATATTTCATAGGGGGAGATTTCAGCGACTACTCCTTCTAACTCTGTTCTGAGAGGCACTCGAAAACAAGGGGTAGGGCTAAAACTTAGGGTAAAAAATGTTATAAAGCCTTAATGTTAACACTTAAACAGCTCGTCATACTCATACCGCAATCAAAAAGCCTGTCTGCTGATCAGAATCAGTAAATTTGGCTCACCTCTCACCCCCCTCAGCCCCTCATCCCCCCAGCTTCTGCCCCCGCACTCCATGCCCACCCAGGTCCCTCCAAAGAGGGGCTTCACCCCAGTGGAAACAGGCCTGGTCTGGTTACCCACCGTGGAGATGATGGATTGACGGCTCACTTACGGGAAAGGCCGGGGCCTTCAGGTAAACAAGCGCAGAGCTGTATTAAATATGAAGGAGAGAAAGAAAACATGTTCTACCTTTTTTTGGCCAGGACGAAGGGGAAAGGAGACAGGAATGTGGTTTTGTGCTGTGTGCATTAAAACCTGAAGCTGACATGCTGCGTTAGAAAGAGTGCATGTTCTGGGGTTTCACTCAGGCCAGCTCTCATCTCTGAATAAAGTCGATGTGACTCGGTTATTTGTGTCCTAATTGCTTTTCCAAATTAGCGGATTACATTAAGATTGTATCTGCGACTCGGACACTTGACGCAGCGCTTCGAACATGAATGCTAGCTTTTAGAAATGACTCTGATTCCTTGATAGTAGTGCCTTTTTTTTTCTTTCTCTATTCTGCCTTAACTTTTCCTCCAGTAGGCCGACTAAGCAATGATCCATGGGAAGCCAAATCAACAGGGAAATTGGGCTAGATCTTTGCCCTCCCGACTGCGGTATAAAAGCTATTTTGCTCATTACCCTGCCATGAGGAACGTTCACCAACATTACTCTCCGATTGGTCCTGATGGCAGCAATTTCATCTCCCAACAATCTGATTCTGACAAATTAATTTCTGCTTCATTTTTTTTTTTTTTTTACATCCTAAGAAAGCCTCCAATTCAGCAGTGACAAAAACTGAGATGGACAAAACGAGATAATTTAAGCGATCGTTAAATGATGATTGGCCAAAGCTCCAACGGTCTGGGTCTTCCAAAGACAGGAAAGTCTACCTTACCTAAAGAAAAACTGCTGTAAGAGTTTTAGCCATATAAATAAGAGGAAATTAATTAAATGCAGGGCGGGTGGTTTGGCGCCATGGAAAGAATACACAATTTAGAGTCTTGCGCCAGGGAGCCAAACGGACAAAATGAAGGTGATCAGTCATATTTTGCTGCTTTTTGACGTTAAGCATATGCTTTTTTTCTAAGAGGTCAGCTAAGCAATTTAGACAAATTGGACAAAATTGCAAAGGTAAACACAGGGAGAGGTCTCGTAATGTTTTTTTCAGTCTCTTTTTCTTTCCCTCGGTCTCGTTTTTCAGACACTATTTTGTTTAGTAAATCCCTTACCTGAATTTTCTGTGACGGTAACGACTCCGCCAGGGCTATCGAGGGCAGGGCTGTGTTATGTTGCTCGACTGCACCGCACCCCGCCATGCCAACCCAAACGACGCTGACTCGCCCCAGAAAACACTACTGCAGCTACTGAAACGACATTGTAGTACATTAATTACACATGATGAATACATTTATGGAGATTATTCTTCATTGTCGAGGGTTTCTTTCAGTGAGTGGATACAGTTGTAGAGATTTAGTCTTGCTCTACTGTAATTTGACAGGATTTGTGATCTTTGGGTTGTAGGCCAGTCAGTTTCTTTTAGCATGTCTATGTCTAAAATTTGACTGTTGTTAAAATGCCACTAGCTCCTGCACATTTTTCTGCACCAGTGTTGCCTTCAGTGACTGTGTGAAAAAGTCCAAACATTCTGCATTAAGATGGCAGGAAAGCTTTGTGTGAACATAAACTAATGAGGATCTTTGTTATAGACTTTGCAGTATTCATACATTTTGACATTGAACTGCAGCTTGAAAGGTGTCACAAATACATTGAGTAAAGCATGATTACACTGACTAAAGAAAATTGAGTCTTTGTTCCTCCTGCCTGCATTGTTTCATGCAATCGAAAAGTACATTCTTCATAGGGATTATTTCCCCAAATTTGTAAATGCAAGCTTTGAAATTAAGAATGAGGTGACACTTATTTTGCCGTACTTTACTAATCAAACCAAATTCTATTTGCAAGAGTTGAGTAGGATTTGATATTTATCTATACTTTGCAAGTTATTATTTGTGAATCTATACATTGCCTTTATTACAGTTTGCATGTAGGTAGTGCTTGCAATTATTATTTCCCTGCTCTTCTGGGGGCATTTTTAGCACATTTGTCACTTTCACATGTGACAATTTCATTTTTCTAAACGTTTGAGACATGTCACTTATCAATACAAACACCATTCCCAGTCTGCGATATTAAAGGTCTCACATTATACAGTTTTTCATCAATTTCACACAGCTATCAAAGGTCCAACAACACTGTATTTGATATGCATTGCCCCAAACCCATCCGTGGTCCTGAATTTCAGCTGTCTAAAAGTCGCTCAAATGAGCTCTGCTGAGCTCTCCGGAGAGCAGGCTGTTTCTGTGCCTACACCTTTAAATGCTAATGAGCTCCGTCTGTTGACGCCTACTTGGAGAACCTTGCCCAATGGCCTTACTACGCTACACGTCCCTCAAGGAGACGATGCCTCTTACGCTAGCTGGTAGCATGCGCTAATGTTTACTGTGGATGTATCCCTATGGCTCGTGGAGATGCTTTCGTTCAACCGTACAAGTCAGACACAGAAGGAGAGGCTCCTGAAGAAACACAGACTCTGCGGCTGCAGCAGGACGTTTCTGAATGGTTAGTGTGTCTGAATAATGTTGGTTTGTTCGTATGTGTTGTTACAGTTACTACCATGTAGCTAATGGCTAATGGCGACACTTACCTGGGTGCAGTTGCTGGGTCCGGTATGGTTGGTGCTGATCCTTTTACGAGGGTCAATGTCGAGGCAAAGCCAGCTTTGTACTGACCCTCGTTACTGAAGCAGTCCGATGTGAAGTGGTTAGACACACACATACAGACTAACACAAACCGTAGCTGGCACGTTGTTGTTAAGAATTAAACACAACCACTGTCTATTCTGTTCTTCTGTAGCTGGGACAGAATATAGGCTCTTATGTTGATTTTTACAACCAACAACAGAGCAATTTGCGTGTCTAACTCTGAGCGACGACATTGCTAAACACTGCTATCTCACCGCAGGACACACCAAACTTCACATCGGGGATGAACGCCCCCCTCTCGGATATCTCCTATCACTGTACAGAGGAGGTCGACCTATGAAAATGACTCCTTTGGTTACGTAACGACAGGAGCTGAATCTGAACAGCCTGTAGGAGCACCGTTTTACCAGTGGGTGGGCTGAAGAAACCATGCAGGAATCGCTTGTTTTCCTCATTCTGGAAGTTGGCAGGCTCAGGGAGGAAAAGTTTAAACATGTAGAGACCAGAGAAAACGTGTTTTTCATAATATGGGACCTTTAAGCTTTAAGCTAGCCCCCTTTGTTAACAAAATGTCCCGTCCTTCTGTTTTGGATGGATTTAGTCTTGGATCTGTAATATTCTCCATATGTGCTAGAAATACTCAATGACTGACAATATTATAGCCAACACACTCCATAGAGTAGGGTCACCTTCATGATCAAAATAACATGTATCAATATGTTGTCAAGGATCATATAGACACACTGCTGCCTTCAGTATTCCTACATCATACATATAATATGTCTATGATCATTCAGACACGTCTGTAAAAACACACTTTAGGGAAGACATGTATAGTTTATAATATAGGGTTAGGGTCATCCCACTGTTAAAAATGAGCAAATCATCTACTGCCATACTACCATAGCTGCAACTCATACACGAGAATGCTAGACGCCTGTAGGACTCCTTATTTCTGTATTTGCAAAATATATAAGGTAAATGTTCTTTGTGTGCCTTTGTTTATGTTGCTGTCCATCAATCGCACCAACATTCCAAAACACAGAATAAGTGATGTGCTGATGTGAGGTGGACTCGAATCAAATGGCTATTCCCCCCGGGATCCATACAAGTGGCGGCAGGGTCAGCCTTAGTGCACCGCTCCGGGGTCGACTTGTCAGCCGAGATCCAGCCAGTGCCTTTCAGCACCGTGTTTCCATGTGGTACAATAATGGCAAGATGAATCATTGGCTTGAGGCACACACACACACACACTAACTGAACCCATTGCTAACACCTTTTGGGTCTAGACATGTGAGCAAGGTGCTGAAAAGCGAGAGCGGGCGGCAAGGTGACTGGTCGCACTGACCACAGAAATGAGGTTTACACAGGGGCAGTAACAAATAGCGGTTGCTAAGACACTGAAAGGAAACCGGCTGCTGTGTTTCTATTCTTTCTTTTTGTTTTTCATCCCCGTTTTGGAGCCCGCTAGAATTCCTTGCTCAGTCTTCACTTCCTTTTGGACGGTTTCACCGAGGCAACGGTTCCCATTTGACAGGCTTCAATGCCACCTTATTAGCTTAAAGTATCACTAAAACGATGACTGTTGCCATGAGTTTAGTAAGAAAGAGTGTAGAAATAAAGAGCTAACCGTTCCTTTTAGTGCAGAGCTCTCCGTTTGTTGTCATCTATTTATCTAATGACTCCTTCACAGTTTAGACAGTGGGCTAGATTCTGTCCACTCCTGTATGCCTAAAAAAGCATGGTGCTGCCATAACCCTAATCACCTAATTGCCCTGCCCTGCCTCATTAGAAAACAAGCCTAACTGGAAAATCATCTTAAGTGGCCTAAATTAATGAGACCTTCACATTGGATGCTGAGTCATCAGAGGCCTGAGTCAGGGCGACGTCACCACAAAGGAAACGGCTGCTCCATAAACTGTCAATGGGCATTTGGACTGCAGCGGAGAGGCTGACGCTGACCTTCTGACCACCATTATACATGTCGCACTATGTGGTGTGCGTGATTGTTGTGAACATGCTGTATTGTATGACTTTTGGCCACAATGGGCCGGTCGCTGTAAAGTGGTACAGCAAAACTAATCTTGCAGATTATTTGGTCCCGGAAAGTTTCTGCCAGTAGCTGGTGAGCTAGCCGGCTAAGACGTACAAATACTGGCCAATGACGGAGGAACTTCCAGGTCGGAAAAGTTAAGCCAATGCAGAAGTGACTTAAACCTGCATTCTTTCTAGTGGCCAGCAGTGGGCATGCCAACTGGTTTCAAAGAGAAGTTAGATTGTACGGAAGCCAAGATGGCGTCGGACATAATGCCAAACGCAAGGCAAAACGGTTTGTCTGGATGTGGCACTCTTGGTTACACTTGGTATCAATAGCTCCACAAGCTTCTTTCTATTTTCTCTGTAAGGAAGGAAGGAAGCAAGGAAGGAAGGGAGGAAGGAGGGAGGGATAGCCTTCTGAGCTAACTACCTTGCTAACTGCTTGGTAACTAACAGTAAGGCAGCTTGAGTTGCAAATGGAACAATAAGTTCACTGTTTATTCGAATGACTGCCTTCATAAAAACCAAGTCGATTGGAAATCTGTTGAGCTAACCACTAGCTAGCTATGGCATCCTAGCACCTGCATCACTAGCTGCCAGAGCATCCATCCAACTCCCTCCTGGTATTTGTGCTCTATACACAAAATGTCATTTAATTGAGATTTTTAAAAGATAAGAAAATGCCTTCCAGGCAAATGAGCTTTCTAACCATTTGGTAACGTTAACAAGTTTGTAAACTCAGTCACTAACGGTAAGGTAAGTCACACCTATTACTTAAACAGATTTATTTGTACCATTAGCGCAACCGTATGCAACTGGACGCCACTCTTTTAAGATATGTTTTTACAGGCTAAGAGTGTTGGTGTCATCTTCAGATTCACTTTGATGGCGTGTGGTCATGTGAAGGACAGATAAAAACACTTCCCACTGGCCATTCTGGATGGCTCCACACTCCGGGAAGACATTAGAAAAGCTTTCACAGCATTTCATTGCCAACTGTATCAAGTAAAGACAGCAGTTATCATGTTAGTAAGCTGTAATCGGTGCCAGCTGAGCTTTCGTGGGGTTTGTGAGGTTTTTGTTTGCCTTCTTGACAGTAAGCTCACTAATTCCACACCAGATCTTCTTGGTGCTGCTGTAAATCCTAACTGTCCTAACTGTAAATCCAACATAACTGTAAACAATATCTTTATGTGGAGCAGTCCAAACTCACAGCAACACAAAGCTATAAAGACATAACAGCTTTAGCCATTTTGGACTATCAAGCTTTGCCAAAGTCCAAATTGACAATAGCGATTTATTGTCATTATTGTATTCTGGTGCAAAATACAGCCTGATACTGGTGTGGCATATATCACAAGGGAGATTGTTTTGTCTGTTTTTATAATAACTAATAAACCAGACACTGATAAAGAATCTCCAAAGGCACGCAGCAGGACGTTATTGAACTTGACAGTGAATGCCATCCAAATAGGCGAGATGACTGCACTGATGACCCCATTATTTTACAGCCACTGAGTGTGATGACTTCATTATGTTTGCTCCCATGGTGCTGCATTCCTACCTGTTGCCCTCTGACCCCCGACATGCTGTGTGGACGGTAGGCATGTGTCTCTGGAGCAGAGGAGACCCGCGTATTCTGGGTTAAAACAAGCTGTAAAATATCAACACTGTCAAGATCGTTATTGGATAATGGAGTGAGCAGAGGGTTGGTGTTTGAGCTGCGAGGGACGGTTGTGACTTTGACAGTTGCACTGTAGGCAAACCCAGCTTTCTGTCTTCCTCATCAGCCCTGTCTATCAGTAGTTTTCTTCTGAAATCTCATTTTCTCTCTCATCAGGTCTCTCTCCTATTTTTTATTTTTTATCTCCAGTTCCCCATTGCTCCAGCTGTCATCTTGCTTTGTTGCTCCTTTCTCTCTTAGACAGCTGCTTTTGTAGGAACGGTTGACACAAATGGACATCTAAGCTTTTAATTATCCCAGGCCACTGATGCCTGCACAGGAGGTATGAGGTCACAGCATCTTTCGAGAAAAGTTCCATTACAGCAAATGATCTTTTGGCTAAATTAGCTTAGCCCAGAATAAAGATTGGAATCAGGGGGAAACAGCTGGCCTGGCTCTCTCCTAAATTCAGAGAATGTAACTAGACCTTGCCTTCACAAATAGAACTGAAAAACATCAAGTTGTAATACAGATTCTTTTTACAGCTTCTTTTTAGTTTTGCTAGTTGTATTTTTTTAAATTACTAGTTGCTACCCTGCTAGGAGTCTTTATTCTATGCTATGCTAAGCGCCTCCTTACTCAGCTCCCTAAATGGCGCACACACACACATTAGTGGTATGGTTTCTCTCATCTAGCTCTTGGCAAGAAAGCAAATAATAATGTTTGCAAGAATGTCCAACTTTCAAAACTGGTTTTGCCTCGTGGATTGCTGCTTGCAGCTTTTTCGAGAATCCTTCATCCAAGCGTCTTCAGCTTTTGGGACGAGGCTATACCCTTACTTCCAAAAGTTACATCTCTAATGCTTAAATGTTGTTATATATTAATTATTTGAGTTTAGCTAACTTACAAGACTGAAACGATCTGATACCTCCAGTCTCTTTCTTCGTCTGTTCTTGAATGTACCGTAGCAAGCGATGGAGAGCGAGCACTGAGCCAGATCAAGCATCCACTTGCGTAGCACTCAACAGAGCCCTCTCAACTTTCTACACAGTGCGCACTTCTGACGGTAGCCACGCACTACTGATCTCAAGAGTTCGCACTCAACACGGCTCTTCCTTGGGTCCTTAGCAATACACCCTCCAAGTATGAAATCAATCGCATGAACAGTTGTTGAGAAAATCAAAGGACAGACATACAAATAGGCCATTTTGATGTAGATTGTAGTTACACCAATGGATGCAGTGCAGAAGTGCGACCCTCACCTGATTAATTTGATAAGAAGTTGTAATTTTGAACTAATAGTTGTTTCAGGGAGCAGATGACAAGTTTATCAGTGTGTTCTTCCCTACAGTAGTCCAACCATCTGTCTCTCATCTTCTCAAAGTATTTACCGTTCACTTCCCCTCTGCCTGCCATCGCTCTGTGGGAGACGGAGGTGTTGATAGTCGAGAAATGATGGTTCTATTATGTTGGCAAACTCATCACTCCAACCTCAGTCTTTAGCCTCGGGTGATGGAACTATAGCCAGGCTGTTGGATTGAGTTATATGAGTGTATATCCAGGGTAGAGATGCTCTGCAGCCATGAATATTATAGCTGCAAAGATAGCAGCCATTGTTGGTTTCTCTGGCAATATACTAAGTCTGGAAATATTTAACAACTTACAACTTTAAAGAAGTCTAAATGTTGCCTACCGCTGGTCATTACTTTTCACTCATTCAAAAGCTCTCACTACACACTTACATGGAACAGTGGTTAGAGTCTAGTGTCGCCGGTTTGAACTTGGATGTTGAGTTACGCTAAATGGTGGACTACTGTTGATAACTTGGCTCTACCATTTCTTTCCATAGCACTTGGCATCATAATTTGAGTTTTTCTCAACTCCTCAATGGATTTCAAAATAAATCTGAGGGGTCACATGATGATAGAGGTCAAAGAAAAAAGCATTTCTCTTGCTTTTACCTTTTAATCTCCTAATCATCTCTATCAGAGAAGGAAAAAATCCCTATTTGGCCGAAGTGCTCACATCTCATGTCCACCCAAAAGCAATTGAAGGGTCACAAGTAGATTCTGCTTCTTTGTGAAGAGTTGCAAGCTAAAAAGGTTGACATTTATTCTGGTCGCATCAGAAATAATGTCTGTTGGTATACATCTTGTATGGCAACTGCGTCAGTTTAGTTCTAGCTACAGTAACTATCAAATAACGGCGTTTAGCATATGGCTGGTCACTTGTTAACTGTGGTAACACTGGCCTGTAGTCCTTTTTTATGGTCTCCTGAGATTGATCAATTGTGACAAAAGATGACGCCACCTCCACTTCTCAGTTCAGTCCTCCCCATATCTATTTTCTTGACTCCAGCCCATGTCTCCATCACCGCATGCTCAGACAGACATAGCAATTCAGGTATGCCTCGTTTGATTTGGGTCAGGGCCTTCCAAAACTAATACCTGTAAGCCCTATAATATGGTAATTTGTAGCGGCTGGGGTAAGGGATGTGGATTTATCAATAACGGGGCTGACCGGGCTCATATTAAGCTTAGATTTGTTTTTTGGAGGGAGACGAGGGGCGCACCGAGGGGTTAGGTGAAACAGGGGTTATTCAATAAGGGGGTGGTTGTTATTCCAAAAATGAACCAGGGGAACTTATAGGCTGTCGGTGAGCAGGCACTGACAGCCTCGTAGACTGACACTCCATGTCTCTCCCATGGGGGAAATGGGTAGATGACATGCATGTGCATACATACATGCTTATATGAACACACAGATATTCAGTCAAGCCCGTGGAAGTTTATAAAGAGTCCCTTACATGAATTGATCCTATATTACTTTCGGCAGGTAATGTTGTTGTTTTCTGGATGCTCTGCAGCAGCTAAAAAGTGTTGTTTTTAAATAAGCAGATTTTCAAGTTTAATATGTCGAAGCATCTTAAAATGTTGTGTGCTGCAAGAAGACATGTATGCCACGGTTTCTAATAATTAACCTTCTCTTGGGACAAACAAGACCCAGAATATACTGCTAGTGATAGAAAAATGATATTTTAACTGGAGAATAAATAATGTGGATGAGCTGCTTATTATTCACCAGAGTCACTTAGACTTCTGTGCTCTTACTACTTCTGCTGGCTAGTATGTGTAAAGTGGCTCAGATGTTCCCAAGTGTTAAAACTTTATCTCACCTCCCCAATTATTTAAAACACCTCCAAGAGGCTTTTGAGAGTGACCAGTAGAATTCAGAAGCTACTAACTTTGCCAAGTCTGGAAATCTGTCATGGTAAGTTTTTACATGGTCTGTCCCAGTACCCACACAGTACCTATACAACATATATAAATTCACGACATGTGGGAATGAGTATGACACAATTAAATATTCCCATGTTAATGTGAATCTTCGTAATGTTCACATTAAACACACCTCCATCAATTATAAAATTTACAATAAACATTGAACATAGAAATGTCACATTTAAAGGATTTTATGGTAAATACTGGATATATACAATATGTAAACATGTCATTAAACATGTCATATGACCTCCAAGATGGGCATCACCTAAAATGTTTGCTATCTAATTTTTTTTTAACTATTTCTTTATGAATAATATCCCAAATTTAGGTTTAGGAGGCAAAACTACTTGGTTAAGCAAAAGATCGTGATTTGGGTTCAAATAAGTAAGTGACGTAGTTACTGATGTAAAAGACATGTTACATATGTGATGTAGTTAAAGTACATTGTGTAAGTCCAAAGGACTCGCCGATGACCTTTGGTTTTGCACGAGTGAATATCCTGTGCTTCATCCCGTCTATTGACCCCATGTTTCATCTATACAACATCAACTGACTTCCTCCTTTGCTCCCCTCATAATAAATCTATTAGAGGCCAAACCTTATGAATAAACATAAATAAGGGTGCACTAAGCTGGTTGCACAGGCAACCCATACAGTCCATTATCTGGTGCAGACAGGTTGGATTTAGTGCTTGTGGTAGGGCATTTTATGTAGCTTTATTGTAGTCCTTGTTTTTGTTAGGAGCCACTGCATGCATTGTTTCAGAATCATACTTAAAATCTTGCTAAAGACGTCCTAATTTTCAAATTTTTTTAATGATCAAAATGAACACAAACTAATTCAAAGATCTTTCATTTGTTATTTAACATGTTTTCCCCTGTGTCTTAGTTTCTCAGAAGAAAGTCAAACTTTCCTTTTCTGGACTGAGAGAACGTATTCAGCTAACATGAACTGAAAAAGTGGAATTTTTACAGTTTCTGAATGTGCACATAGACAACGGGACAACCAGCAAGTGCATGCACGCACACATACTGACGTAAGATAAACAAAAGGAATTTATTAAGTCTCCTACCCACTGTCTTTGCATCATAGCTGGGTCCTGAGCCAGGGAAGTGCTGTATAATGAGCTGCAGAGATGAAAGCAGCTCTCCAGGCAGCAGGAGGCAGACTTCTTTACACAGTGAAGTGTTTTTGGCCCACGTTATCTTCTTTTCCAATCTCTGCGGACAAAACAGGAGCAGACCTGGCAGATGGTTGTGATAAGATAAAACCACCTCCACGGAGAATGAATGCGAGAGCACACGCTTTTTTTTCGGATCTCGGGGCTATTTACCAGGACAAACAGCAGCACAGTTGAATCATTTTTTAGTTTTGGGGGCGCATTGATTCATTTTTCTATTCTTTAAATCGGCCGTTCATCCCACGTGATATGAAATATTGGCTGGAGTATCCATAATAAAGGCCGTTTATAAAGGTGTAGAACATGTTTTCTTCACATGAATTATGTGGAGCTTTCAGCTGTCATGTGTTACAAAGAATGGCCTGGTAGTTGAGAGACACCAGAGATTTGTATTACATCACGCTGACTTCACATTTCTGTTTGTGTCACGCGAATCCATGGACTCGAGCGATGCATCGTGTCGGAGTATCGCACGTAGTCTGCGCCTTTTTTTAGGCTCTCGAGATTTCGAAATGCTGACATATGCTCGCCGAATCTGGTTGCGACGGTGGTTGTGTAGATAATTAGAGCCAATGTGGCCACACTGTTAATCACCTCGGCCCCAGCCCGCTCACAGTTTGTTAATACTGGATCTGTGAGATTACCTAGACCTAATGGACTCATTAATTATACACTCCTTACTGTGTTTTTAATTAGTCATCTGTTCATTTAGCGAATCGGCAGTGGGGTTTTTTCAGGAGTTTTTTTGCAGCCAGGAGCTCAGTGTTATGTAGCGTTACTCATAACAGCTGCTCGGTGGTCAGCTTGAAAGAGAGGATAAATGATGTGTCGGGCGGTGGGGTTCTGGAGCTGTGAGAGTGCGGGGGTGTGCGTCTGCTTTGTTTCCCCGTGTATTTGTTTTAAGGGGAATGGCTGTGCTCACTGTCCGACAACAGTTTATGACAGTGTTTGTTTCGCCCAATTGGCTGTTTACCTCAATATGACGAGGGCGTGCATGTGTGCGACGGCGGGACCTTGAGGCTCCTCTGCAGGGAGAGTCCGATCTGGAGGAAAAGTCACCGCTCGCAGCCCCAGCGAGTGATTTGTGAGGCCGTTCCCATCAGGCGAGTCTTGCCTCAGCACAAGTGGAAATGTTTTTCTAATTTGTATATTTTCAGAGGCAGAAACCAAAGTGCCTGTGTGTGTTAATTAGCGGCTGCAAAGTACTTCATGATGTAGCGCGGCACATCACCGTTGGATCGTAACAAAGCATCGCTGGGGCCTGTGCGGCCACTGCTCCTGCTACCGCTGGTTCCCACTCAGGCCATTGCTTATTTCATTTCTGCTTTGTAATGGGAGTCAGATGCGATGGTGTTTACAACAGGCCCGAATCAGTCACATGCTGTCTAATTAGCTGCAAATGGGAGAAGGGCTGGGGCGGTGCGCACAAGTGGTGAAACAAAACCCCATTCTGACTCTGCATGAACGTCTTCACGAAGCTTTTAAAATTCCCATGATGTCAAAATTGATGTTTTGATCAAATATATCTTCCTCCTTAACTCACTTATGTGCCAGTATCAGGCCCAGCAATGGCAAAAAAAAAGTTGTTTTGTAGAACGTTTAATGGTATTTAGAGTGCTTTTTTTCTTGGATAATGATTAAAATGTTGATGACTCAACCTGCACAGCAGTGTATAATAATTGTTGGTCCAACAAACACTTTCTGCCAGAGTGAACGAGTGTTTCTGGGAGGGAGGCCTCACAGATTGTTGTTCATGTTCAACGTGTACAAAAGACAACTGTACATCTTTATTCATTGGTTTGGGTGAAACTGGATTATATTTAATGGAGAATGCATTTCCTGATGACTCCGACTGCTAACTACGGCTAACCAGCAGCCTCCCGATGACCACCTCCGGATCGAGCCTGTACGCAGCTTCAAAGAATAATGGAGGCCT
>OMLP01046552.1:39942-51050 GCA_900302685.1 Spondyliosoma cantharus
GCTTGTGTGTGGCAGGAGGATGGATGATAAATGCCTGCCAGTATGGACATGTGTATGTCTGTCAGTTTAACCTCTCTGTGGACACATTTGTCAAGCTGTGAGTGTATGTGTTTGTAAATCGGCGTGTGCTAGCTAAACTGCGTGTGTGTAAGCGCGTGTGTGCTTCGGTGTCCAACATTAACACAAATTTATAGTTGTGTGATTATTTGAGCAGACTGATGTGAATAAAGCCCTCGGCGGATGTGTGTTTGTGTCAAGTTAAACAGGTTTATAGTGTGTGTGAGTGTGTGTGTGTGTATGCAAGTAAGCGTGTTTGATGGGGCCATCAGCTGATCAGGGAGACGGATGGTGTCGGACCAGGCGCTGATAATCCAATCAGGAGCCTGCAGCGACGTGATAGGCCGAGAAGCAGGAAGTATGATCTGATTAAAGGGACATTATGGCCATGTGCAGAGCGCCCAGTGCCTTGGGGTTGACAGGTGTGCACACACGCACAGAAGCACACACACAATAAACCTGCCTGCCTAGACATTGATACAAGACTACACCATGCACAAACACAGACATGATTGCTACTAAGAATCGCTGGAGACATTGGTGTGCTTCAGAAACACTAACGTCCACAAATTGGTATACAATGTATGTGTGTCTTTGCAGCGAACTTCCATTCAAGGCAAAGAAAGACATTTAGAGGGAGGAAAGAGGGAGGAATCAAAAGGGAAGGACAGAGATAAGAGGAGTACAAAGGATTTTTCTACTGTGTAAAAATCCCAGACAACAGGTAAGACCAGTCAGATAGGTGTGTGTTACCTTCTTAGTGAGGTTGTGGTCCTGGTCATGGGGCATGCGGGTGGAGACATGATAGATGACCTCAGTAGTAGAGGTGGCGTAGTACGGTGTAGTCTGGCCTGTGCTGCGATTCCTTTGGAGACCTCCCATGAAGCCACAGTGAGAAGTGAGGTCCACCTTAGGGATAAAACACACGCTATAACATGCAGGATACACAGAAAATATGACTCAAGCCATTTACTGCCCGAAGAGACTGGAATAAAAAATAATAAAATGACTGAGATTCCGCTGAACTCTTCAACTATCAATTCAGACATCAGATATGGGTCATTCCATACCATCTCATCTAGGGCCTCCCAGCTGACGACATGGATGTTCTTGAAAAAATTCACGTTTGAAGTTCTGTTAAAATCCTTGGACCTTGCAAAATCCTAAAGCTGTACGCCAAAAACCTTTAAGGATATGACTTTTGAAGTTTGGGCTTCTGAACTGAAATTTTCTGGGGGGTTTTTTTTGAGCCTCACCAATCACTTAATTTTGTCCTGAACATCCAAGAGACCCTAAATATTTACTCATTTAAACATTTATTGCTGAATACTTACAGTAATCAAATTATTAACAGCAAATCACATTTTTAACCTGAACAAAGAATCTGTCGTTTTAAAAAAAACACATCTCCACTAGTTTTCACTTTCTTGCAACCAAATTTTGGTTCTGTGTAATATTAGTGTATCAATTTAAATTAATTCTATTCTGTCACATTCGGAAATTATTTGGTTCTGCTGCATAAAAAGACTGAGTACCACAGATCTTGCTGGATGTAGCTTCAGCTGGATGAAAACCCCACTTTTCTGGTTATTATGACTGTAGATTTTTCAGCAAAGATTTTTACAAGAAAATCCATGACATGACCTTGGAAAAGTTCTGGATTTTGGGTGAGTTGGCATGGAATGACCCACACTGACAAGCTACACAGAATAAATATTCAGCTAAAACAGAGCAGAGGAATATTTTCTACTGCCCACTGCATTATGCATTTAATTAGTTGAACCATTAGTGATATGAAAATAATTCAATTATTTGCTGCAGATCAGAAAAGACACAATTCTAAATTTAACTATCAAGTGAAAACTTATATAAACATTGTAAAGATAAGGATGAAAGACTGCAGTGCACATTAAATATCACATGTAAAACTTCGGCACCATGGGGGTGAATCGTACACAGGCAAGAAGTCATAATGTCAATTCAAAGCTCTTAGTTTCTTTCTGATGATTTATTTGTCCCAAAACAAGCAAGCAAAACAACATAACAAACAAATCCTGTTTCCTGTATGCCTTTCTTGCGCTGGTAAAAAACCATGTGCCCACCCAGGTGCAATCTGGTCCTCCACCTGTGTTCATACCTATATAATCTCCAGTGCCGAGTGCTACCCAATTTACAAAGAAAACAAAACTAAATAAGCTAAAGAAATCAATAATATTTACCTTAAACTAATAGTAATAGAAAATAGTATCACGAATTGAATCAAAATAAAACTATACTAATCAATCATCAATGTGTGTCCAAACTAGTCAGAGCAGTGGTGTAAGAAAGCACTGGTGGTGCTGTGGTACAGTTTCTAATAATGAGAAACTATCTGAATCAATATGTCAATATTTTGGAAATAAAGATTAAAAAACATTTAAGATGATTTGAATAAAGGTGGTCTTACCTCCCAGCCCAGTCCAGAGACAAAGTCTTCATAAGCTTGGCTGCCCGCGGTGTTGGTTAGTATGGAGTGTTTATCCTCTTGGCCCTCGGCCACATAAAATACTGCTATTTTATGAGTCTCTCGGCTAGAAGACAATGAAGGAAACCAATAATGAGCAGAAACAACAACTACTGAATGACAGATGGTTAAGGAGGTAACATTTATTTGAGCAATTTCTACAAGTTTATTACTTTTCCCTTAACTTGTCTGTTTGTTTCAGAGTTTTTCTTCTAGGAAAGCTAGTGGATGGAGTCACGGTGACATCCTCCAGTTTGTGGACTACCGTTCTGAGTGTTGAGTTTGGCATTATCTTATTTTTTTAGAGCCAGAACTGACCATATTTGGACAAGAGGGTGGGGCTGGTCAGGATAACTCAGTATAACCTGATTGGATCTGACTGTGACCAGTAAAAATATTTTTTTTCACTCGAAATGGGACCATAATTTACAAAATGAACATCATGTTCTGTACTAAATAAGGCTGAGACCGTAGCCTCATGAGGAAGCTCTTAACTGATGTAGTAAATCAAGTGTGAAGTCGGGACATTTTCTCATAAGATTACATACAATTGGACATCTATTTGAAACCAGTGGAGTCACCCCCTGCTGGTCATTAGAAAGAGTGCAGGTTTAAGGCACTTGGCACTGACTTCACTTTCCAGACCCAGACGCTCCATCGACTTATCATACAGTCTATGGTCTGAATGAAATGCAGTGCAAGCATAACTGTCAATGAATCTCACAACTCTACAGTATACACGTCTGGGTATACATTTAAATCAAAGGCACATGCCTCAACTCTTTAAGACAAAAGCACGGAATGAGAAGAGAGAGGGTTCACACTAGTGTGTAACTAAAACCTGAACGAAAGGATCTAAAGAAAGGAGGGAACGGAGGATGCAGCGAGCAACATGAAGTGCTTGACTTCATATTTTCTTACCACTGCCGTGAGTCCAGGTTCTTCAGCTCTCTCAGTAATTTCTCATTCTTCCTCAACAAATGAAAGTTACTCCTGTAAGATACAAATAAATGCACAAGTTAGGAATAATTATCAAAGTAATTATCTTAATTGGCTAGTTGCTTGTTTTTGTCACTATCTCCTAGCAGATAATGATCAATCCCTCAAAAGGTGGCAGGACTTCTGGTGAAAAAGACAAAACAATGCTCAGGGTTAAACAAACAAGAGGGAAAAAAACACAGATAAAATACAAAGGGGTGATCTTTAAGGTTTCAAAATGTATGTAATCTCTAAAATTAGCTTTATCTGTCACTTTCAATTTCACAGTCACATAGACTGTAGAACATTGCTTCAAACAAGCCATCCTCAGAGGGAAATAAGGTCAAGACAAACACTGCACGAAGAACACTTAGGAACTAAGTCACAAAATAACCAAATGTTATGGTTATGTTTTCTGTCGGACCATCGGACAAGCACTTCTGTTTTTCAACTCTGGCATCACAATTATAGATCACTGCATTTTATTATTCCTGCAAACATAAATGAGCAAATGCTCACTATCTCCGACCACAGCTAGATTCATCACCACTTTCACACTCCAACAGAAAAGGACTAAACAAAAGCCTTTTATAACAACTAACAAATCTATAAATGGTTCAAAATGTCCCTGTGACCAGCCACCAACCTCCATGTCGCTCATATAAAACCAAGACAGACAGTGAGCAGAGAGGCTTGGAGTGGACTGATAATGACACGTCATTCTTTTCACTCTTAGAGGGGGGAAAAAAAAAAAGAGTGAAAGAGCGGGAGATAAATAGAGAGAGAGAGAGACAGCAATTTGCTCTTTATTAAACTGATACTTGGTAATGGCCTCATTCTCTGCTCTCAAAGACTCCATTTACACCCTGGATTATAGGGAAAAGCATAAAAGGACACATGAATGCACGCGCACAGGTGACTGTCAGTATCTTAGTGTTCGTAATGTCCTATATAAATACCTGGAGAGACGTACAGGGACTAATAGATGATTATTCATCTGTCATCTGTCTATCCTCGTTTATTCGACCCAACATTTACGTTTAATTTTCACCTTCTTGTTTTCTGATTTTGGCTCCATCTCTTTTTTCAATTTCTTATTCTCGCTCTCCATCTACATGGGCCTTTTTCATCCTGTTTTCTCATTCACCGCTCCTCCCACCATCATTTTCTTCTTCAACTACTGCCTTTTATTCTAACTCCAAATGGGTTGAGTTTGATCAATAGAGTACTATACTCATTATCACACTCTCCGCTGCACAGACCCACACACGCACGCGCACTGTGTTAAGAAGTCTATTGTGCAGGCTGAATGCAGACGCTGTAATTCCCTGGATAAAGTATAAAGAGCGATGAGTGTCCATTAGCAGGCCAGACACATTTAAAGTGATACCTTGACATTGTGTATTTTAAACCCAGAGTCACTGAGAAGATGAAATGCTGTACCGTCTGAATGTGAAAACGTGGTGTCTAATTGGCACAAAAGACAAATTTGAAATTTTAGTCTCATTTGCCTTCAACAGGCATTTGGTTTGTTCTTGAGGAGACAGAAATTAATAAAAGACTCCCCATACATTAACCATAAAAAAACAGAAAACTCTGTCTGCATTTTTCTTTTAATTAAAAGCTTTATAATAGAAATTATTATTATATTGAAAGCTTTTCCTAGAGATTTTTGTGCACACAGTGGAGTCTCTTATGGTTAAATAAACCCCACTTTTTTCCCACTTATTTCCATAAAAATGAAAATGGAAAAGTTAAGAATGTCTTAATAAAGATACAAAAGAAATCTCTGAACTTTATTGGACGTTGTTCTCCTGACACACATAACACTTTCAAAAGATGGAAAAAAATCAAATTTTCACACGGTTTTCTTATACATCACGTCTTGTACATCATCTTGTACGTCAGCTTCTAGTCTCACCTCTTCTCCCAGGAGTTGAGTCCC
This sequence comes from Spondyliosoma cantharus, assembly GCA_900302685.1. Lineage (NCBI taxonomy): Eukaryota > Metazoa > Chordata > Actinopteri > Spariformes > Sparidae > Spondyliosoma > Spondyliosoma cantharus. The sequence goes on from OMLP01046552.1 coordinate 45,426, forward strand.
AGTATGTTAATCAGTAGTCTGCAGTAGTAGAAGGCCGACTGTGGTGTCTGAGTCTCTGGCTCAGTCTGCTGCACTGCTCTCATGTTCAACTCCTCACCTCTCTGAAACATTCAGCAATTCAGTTTCACGTAAGAGATGAAAAAAAGAAACATTATGTAAATTAAACAGAAAGCTGCATGACTGAAGAAAATGTATTCTATTTTGGCAATGTCAGTGACAACATTATAATGCCTATATAAACAAATTGAGTCAAACTATAACCAGAATAGAAAAGCCAAGACCCAAAAACTACTTTATTGTTGTTGGCTTTGGCAGAACGATTTATCGTTATCAATAAATAAATAAATAAATATGTCAAAGTGATTCTATTCTTGACATACTAGCTACCTTAAAGTCTTTTCGCCTGACCAAATCCTACTGTAGCGTTGGAAACATTAAAAATAAGTGTGACTGCAGTTGAAGTATGACCCCTATTCCAAAAAAGTTGGGACACTGGCATATATTCAATGTTTTACCTGATCAACTTCATTGATTTTTATTTTGAAGTTGATTCTGAATTTAATGAAATATGTTTAACATAAGTTTGGATAGGGGCGATAAAAGACTGGTAATGTTGTGGAACGCTGCAGAAACACCCGTTTGAAACATGTTCCACTGGTAAACAGCTTCGTTGGCAACAGGTGATAGTATCATGATTGGAATAAAAGGGGCATCCTCGAAAGGCTCAGTTGTACCCACTCTGTGAAACACATAATTAATGTAAAATATAATGGACTAAGGAACACTTCTCAAAGCCACTGCCGGTAAACATGATTGGCTTGTGAATGGCTGAATTCTGATTGAATTTACATTCTACACACCGCCCCAACCTTCAGGGCTGCATTATTGTGAAGCAGTATTAGTCCAACTACATATGATGGCGAGTGCCGCACTTCTGAGCCAACGCTATTTGAGTTTCCACTTCATCAGGATATGCTGGGAGTTAATCTCAAAGATCCAAATATAAAACTCTTTCTATTAATATGGATAAGGGCACTGCGTACATGAAGGACAAACTCTCTTTCTTCAGCGCTCTGCTTCAGGATGGCATTGATCACATCGTTTTCCTGCTTTTCTGAAACACATGCTGGAGGAGGGGCTGGGATGTTAAGCGGCATGCCTATGGGGACCAACCAGAAGACAAAGTTAGCTGTAAACAACCTGACATCTTCTGTGTTGTTGTGTGGAACTCTGTAGAATTCAAAACAACTGTTAGCTGTAAACTATTAAAAGCTTCCATTCAAATATTGGCCTTCAAAGAGCCATAAAAACAGCATGTGTTGGATTTTTATATACTGTAGAATAATTACCAATAAAAGTGTACAAAAGGTACTCAGTGTGTGTGTGATTGTGTGTATACCTGCTCTCTGTAGACATTCCGGACTTGAGTAGCCCAGGTACTGCAGCATTTCATCCAGCGCATCGTCCCCCTCCGTCAGTGAGTCCCATGCTGGCACCGCCTCCCGACACACGCGTTTAGCCAATGGCGGAGCAAGAAGCTGTTCCAAGCCCGACTCGTCTCGATCCCCCTCCCCATCCATCCTGTGCTCATTCTTCTCCTCCAGCTCCTCCACTTCCTCGTCTCCTGCAACTCCTCTTCGATCTCCCTTCTCTTCCTCGGTGACCTTTTCTTCTTCCTCCTCATCTTCATCCCCCTCTCCCTGAAACTCTTGCCTTTCACCCTCCATCCCTCTTCCTCCCTCCTCTGCCTCCCTATCCGCCTGCCCATCCTCTTCGCTGTCTTCTCTCTTCACTCCCATCTTTTTCAGCGGACCTCCTGGTGGGGTGTGTAAATGAAGATTCGCACTGTGAGGTGATTGTGCGTGTGACAAAAATGTGTGTGTTGGGCTGTTCGGGGAACATGGTGGAGGCCCGTAGAGAACAGCAGAATCCCAGGAGTGTTTTCCCGCTACATCTCGGATAATGACACGAACGCAAGCGGGAGCAGAGGACAAACCGGCCGTCATTCCGCCTCCTGGTACACCGGACTCTGATCGGATCTGGAAAATAGAGAAGGGACGCTAAATGTACCAAATATTAAAGAAATAACGCCACAGCATCTTTATTTTGCTATAAAGTGAAATTCAAGCCTTCTTTTAAAACTTTCATAACCTTATGCTTCCTCTTTCCTTTGCAACTTCTAGAACCACCAAAGAAAATCAATAATCCTTTTTAACTTTATATTTGATTTACTGGTGCAACCCAAACTACAATGCTAAATGGAAAAATTTGGATCCAAACCAACTGAATATATCACTCCAAGCATTACTTGGAGATAAATATGTATGCTATTCGCATAAAGAAAACCTAAATTGCTGGACAAAAACACCCTTAAACATTTGGTTTGGTGAATGTCGTAAATAAAAATTGGAGGATCAAATGAAATTGTTACGATGGGTGGCACATGATAAAGATTTTAAACCTGCCCAGATGGATGGGCGATTTAAACACTGGTCCTAAAAGGCATCAGAACATCCTGTCTAATTTCTGATAAAGGGGGATTAGTTAGCGACCAAAAACTAAAAGACAAATATCACCTAGAAACACAAGATTTCTTCTGGTACCTTCAGATTAGAGCTCAATTTAATAGTAATATAAAGACAGAAGATTGCAACACAGACCTAATTAACATCCTGATTGATGCATATAAATCCAAGCTCAACAGACCGCTAGAACCTATTCTTTTTTATAGTTGCAAAATGTGATTTCCACACTTTATATTAAATCTAAATGGGAGAAAGAAGCTGAAGTAACCATCTCAGAAGAGCGTTGGCTGAACATATGTAAAACCCACCCTGAACACTTCGAGTCAGGTCAGTGGAGGGAATTCACATTCACAAATATGACTAGATTTTTCATCACTCCAAAAATAAAGCTTCTTCAGAGAGGTTTCCCAGGATTGGGACAGTGTTGGAGAGAGTGTGGAAACTCCAAGGTGGATCATTTCCACATCTTCTGGGACTGCCCAACTATTCGACTTTACTGGCCAGAAATAGTAATGATAATGGGTTTTGAAATAAACATTTCTGTACAATAGGAAAGGCACTCTCTCACAGCGTGGTCACACAAAAGGAACTGCTGATCGAATAAATGAACACAAGCTGATGTAAAGCGCATGAAGGACACAGAGGTGGATTGATATGGGGCAGCTCTGGGGTTTGACTCCCCTCCCTGTAAGAGCACCAACAAAGTGACTCACTGACCAAACCTTTTATCTCATTGTTCCATTAATTTATAGACTTTTATTTTTCTGATACAACTCTGTACTTTCTTATCTACATTCTGTAAGTGCTAATATGTATAAAACAATACAAAAAATCCTCTTTAACTTTATCGGCATACTTAAATAATAACACAAGTTTACCTAGTATTTCATAATTTCAATATATTGTCACTCAGAGTTACACTGCATGGTGTCAAGCTGTTTGGTTATTTACTGTCAATCTGGGCTATAATTCATGCACGTTTACACGCTAACAGTTATTTATAAGTCATAAAATAATAATAATAACAATAATAATAATATTAATAATAGGTAAACTTTCAACTTTATTTTAAAGCACCTTTAAAAGTCACAAGGTGCTTGACGGGTGCACATAAAGTACAATACTGTGAAATACAACAAGAATTGTTGATCACGGATTAAATGAACAAAATGTGTCTGACTAACATAAACCCATTAGTCTAATAAGTTAAAAAAAATACCAGCCTACATGGGTTGGGACACAGACGAAGCTGATCTTACACTGTGGGGTGTTGGTTCCACAGTATTGAAGCTAAACACTGAACACATAATCTTCCTTGTCACATTTGGTTGTGTTTGAGCTAAAATATCTGACATCTAAAGCAGAGTCAAACCAAAGATGACCTCAGCTTTGGCTTAGAAACATATAATGTAATGTGAAAATGTATTTCAGCTGAGGTTACCTGATACACTGAGAGCAGCGTGGAGCCATTCAGAACCAGAAACTGTAGGTTTGGTGAATGAAAAAGCTCTGGTCCAAGATCTGCACTCTCACAGAATGGGTTGTCTTGGTTTTCACACACCTAGAAAACATGGGCCACAGTGTTGTTTTAGCAAAATGACAAGATCTGAATGAAAGTACTAAAACATGGATGGACAAAAAAGTAATCGTCACCATATATTTGTGCCATTATTAGCACCAAACACACACACAGTACCTGACTAGACAGAGTAGCAGGCCCTCCAGACATTGGATAATGTCCTAGGTGGTTGACCAAGTGTGTGATAACTGTTCTGGCTGCGATGGAGACCAGGCCCTGCTGAATACGGCTGCGAACTGCAGGGAGAGAAATATAGAAACAGTCAGAGAAAATAAAGTAGGGTACCAGATATTTGAAAGTCAAATTCTTTATTTCTTTATTTCATTGTTTTGTTGGCTGGAATGTGTAACTTTTACTGACTTGATATTTAGGTTCCAAGTTGTGACAAAACTTCAGGATTCACAGTGAAAAACTAAGAAGCTGTAAGGACACACATCGAAGTCGCACATAGTTTGCCCCATGCTGAGGAGAAGCCAATGCCATCACACACTGTGCTGTCAACAGATCCCAACTAATCAACATCATTACACACACACTGTGACACACGCACGCTTTCCAACAGCTCCTTATTGACAAAGCTGTGTGTAGAGTACAGATATGTATTGACCAGACATTCTCAATGACTACCTAAACCTCAGGAGAGTTCCGGAGGAAAAAGAAAAAGAGGTAAAGACAAAAGAACAGGAAACATTTTTGAAAAAATTAAATAGAAGTTAGAAGACTATTAGCAGATAATGTTACAAAAAAAGGAGGTGAAGCAGTGCCGACAAGAAGATACAAAAATGAGAAGAAGGAAGCGAGGAGGAGAGGAGAGGAGAGGCATGGTCTATCCAGGTGCTCCAGTCATTAGACTAGACTCTGTGTCCTGGTGGACCACAGCAGGGGACAATACACACTCTCACACGGATCTAGACAAGTCTGTGTGCGCGTGTGTGCGCGCACAAACACACACATGCGCGCACAAACACACACATGCACACGCACGCACACACGCACGCACGCACGCACGCACGCACGCAACTCTCTCCAAGGTTAGTGGTTTGGTGGATGGCTCAGGTCATTTCATCACAGATTTTGTGCGTTTGTGTTAAAGATAAATACTTGTGCGGTCTTGTATATCTTCAATATACTTGGGACCATTTGATTAGTGAAACAACATTTACGTGATCAGACCACATCAATAAAGACACCAAATGATGGTTCCGTAAGCTGTGTATTGTGTCCCTGATGTAAGAGAGAATACCTTCTGTGACAGGCTGCAGTTTGCTGGAGCGTTCAGAGTCTGGGCTGTGCAGGGGTTCTGGTTCTCGGAGGCTCTCTAACGGTAGGAATGGGTCGTAGTCTGGACTCAGCAGGTCTGAGAGCTGCAGTGGGTAATACTTGGGACTGTTGAAAGACTGGGCTCCGTACACACAGCCATGTAATACCTAGACAATTTTTCAAAGGGAAAGGACAATTTTGAGATTGACTTTGATTAAAAAACAAGGTGTTTTTAATGGGATTTTTCATAAATAAAAATTA
>OMLP01046552.1:51070-75347 GCA_900302685.1 Spondyliosoma cantharus
TGTATTATGATAACTAATGAATTGTATTCTGTTTCACATGGACCGAAAATAAACTATCTAAACTAAACTAACTAACTAAACTAACTAACTAAACACACACACACACACACACACACACACACACACCTTATATATACAGCTGAGCAGAGTCTTGGTGGGCTGGTCCTTCTCTGGAGGGCTACGTGTTTGAACAGGTTGAAGAAGAGACTTTGGAGGCAGCGCCATCACCCAGTCCAACAGACACAACAGGAGGGACACTACCAGCTGCAACACACACAAGTATGAAGTTACTTTAGCTGAATGTGTATTATAGTGAGAAAATGTGATAGAAGGCCGGGGTAAGGGATTTTGTGTGCGTATGTTACCCTCTTATCCAGTTCATGAGGAGAAGACTCAGTAGCAGGAAGCAAGTATGTGATGGTGGCGATCAGAATCTGAGAAAAATTAAATTGTTAAAAACACCACGTTAAAGCTACTATCAACAAAAGAAAATGGAGATTAAAAGAAAAGAAAATTAAAGCCAATATGAGGATATATGACATTATATTTACCAATGAAAGCAGAGTTAATAAAACCACTACAAAGCAGTGATAATTACGGCACCAAGAACTTGATGAACAATAAATAAATATTCCAATAATCATAATAATACTAAGTGTGCAGTCAGTTATGTCTCACCTCCACGATCTTCTTTGGAGTGTCGGGGGGGAATTTCTGTAGATGATCCACGTGACTGATCAGGAGGTGAAGGATGTCCGATGCCACCAGTGCTACATTCTTATTAGGGTACTGGGTGATGAAACACACAAGAGAACTTGTGTCAGTTTTAGAGTTACATGGATTTTTATTCTGACTTTTAGGTGAAGAAATGTTGTGTGCTACGGAATAGGTTCTACCTAACATGTGTCTTTATAATATATACTGCATATATGTATAATATACTGAATGATGCTCATCACAATCTCCCAGTGTGCAAAGTGACATTTTTCAGTTCCTTTTTTTATCCAACTGTCAAAAATACATGGTTTGTTCGCTACCATCGGAAATTACAAAGAAAAGCGACACAAATTTACATTCAAAAGCTCGAATCACTAAACATTTGACATTTTTGCTTAATATAATGACAGAAATGATCAATTGTTTATCAAAATAGATGAGAATTAATTTCATTTCAATTGACAGGTCACTGCAGCTTTGCTTTTAGATAGGAGAAGGGGCTTAAAGTGGGACGAGGAGGACAAGAGAAGTGGAAGAAGTTGCTCTGCATGGAAATATGACAATCCCTCAAGCTTTGCGTGTGTGTGTGTTTGTGTGCATATCACAAGGCCCATGTCTGAGGCTACTGGCTGCTGGTATGAAGGCAAGAGATGCAAAAGTGGACAAGATGTGTGTGTATATATGTGCTACTGATAGTATGTGTGTGTGCGTGTGTGTCTGTGTGTGTCTGCGTGTGTCTGCATGTGTGTGACACAGCTTGCAGCATTCCCTCTGGATTACTCTCCTATCTGAAGAAGGACCAAACATATTGACAGTCCAGGGTTTGCTCCCAGGAGTAGGTGAATGCAAGTGTGTGTGTGTGTGTGTGTGTGTGTTGCTGTAATGTCTTAGTGGGCCATTGGCTGCCGATACACAAGCTAGGGATTCCAAGGTGGAAAAGGTATGCGTGTGTGTGTGTGTGGGTCCATCTAGTGCCACTTGGCTGTAGATGAGACAGTAAATGTTGGACAGTAATATTCTGGTCCACAGGCCTCCCAGACTAGTGGCCTGAAACAGACAAATCCAACGGAGGCAATTTCACCAGCACTTACAATCATCTCCAACAATGTTTTCCATCATACTTTGGCTCCTTGCAGCCAGCCATGTTAAACACATCAACATTCCAAATATCTACTTTTCAGGCACTATTGTGCTGAATTTACACTCACTGTAACCAGCTCCATCCTTCATCTTTAAAGCATAGATTTTAATCCCATAAATTACTTCATGTTGTCTTGTGTTTTACGATTAAATGCATTGGAAGAATTCTTACATAGTGTTCATGGATATGATCACTTTGAAGTTCAAGCCATAAAACGATCACGGTAGGCAACTATCCATCAAAGGGGTAAAAGTTTAGTTCTCTCATTGTGTGGCATCAAACTCTGTGCAAAAAGAGTTGCATCCCAAGCAACACCTGCTTTTTACATGAACTTGCTTTACTGAATTTAATTGAAAGCAACAATACCATTTTAAACTAGCTATTTATTCAATGGATGCATATTTTATTTTAGCTGATCATCAAATTCTATTGATGTTGTGACGTTTTAACTAAAGTAGGTCTAATTAAACATCCAGACAGAAGAAGAACAGATGTGTATACACTCCAGTGTTGTGTAGATCAGTCAGTAGTCCATTTGATACAGATTTATTGCTTTGGTCTGATCCCATTGGATCACAGAGAAAGAGTGCCATGGTCAGCAGGGACAAAGTTTGAGAACAGACAAAGGCCAAAGGCTGCATGAGAGAACCTTATTCAATGATCAATTTATAGTTTATGTTTAAAGTTCAGGAAGTTTGATTTTAGAGTCTGGATATCAACCAAACATCTTAAAAGCAGTGTGTAGTTGTAACTGACCTTAAGAGTTACACAGATGACGTTGAGAGCATCTTTGATCTGTGGATGTTGAGTCCCACGAGCCAACTCCTCACACAGCCAGATACCCAGACTGCACAGAGCCACACACCTAACGAAACAAAACAAATATACACCATGAGCAATCTGCGAACACATGCTGCTGTTATACACACATACACATACAAAGAGCCACACAAATTCTGTATTGGAATCAATAAACACAGGATTACAGCACACTTTTACATGTGTTTATAAATACGCCAACTAACAGGAAATATAAATGGTAAGGCCTGTACATGAGTTATGATGTTAATATGCTCAGTATCAGCCTTATATGGTGGCGGGTAACTTTCAATTAACACTTTGTAAAAATGGTCTATTCTTATGTAACAAATGAAGAAATGAATGATAATTTATAGGCCTGATAACTGAAAATGTATAGTGTCAGCTTTGGTACAAAGAAGAAAAAGGAGAAGAAGGTGAAGTAGAAGAATAAAAAGAAGAATGCGAAGAAGAAGAGGAAGACTAAGAAGGTGAAGAAAAAGAAGAAGACAAAAAAACATGAAGACAAAGAAGAAGATGAAGATGAAAGATGAAGAAGAGGAAGGGCAGGATGCTGCTATGACATCGAACTGCAACACATGGGAGGGAGAGAGCCAAACATGTCATCGCAAGTGCTTTATAGTCTACTTAATATGTGTACCCTAGTATATAATGTTACCATAAAAACATATTGGTATGCAGTAAACATAAACAGGCCTCATCAGATGCTGTTACACCAACACTTGCCTGGCAGGAGCAGAGGGTTCGTCCCTGGCAGAGGTCAGGATGGTTTTGATAACATGCTCCTAAAAAACAGAGCAGACAGACAAACTCAGTAAATTTGCCTAAATCAACACAAACCACTGCTTCCCCGCTAATAGCTACACACTGTGAAACATCTTTTAAAGGCCCCACACACAAAGTAAACCTTTACTCCAGGTGTGCATAATGAAGCGAAGTGAAGTCAAGTGATTCAAAATACATCACACACACATGCCGCACTAATGGACACACAGACATGACACCAACTTGTCTATACACACAATTTCCGACACATTCACACACTCCCTGGTCCCGTCCCTCTGGTGTGTGTTAATGACCGCTTACTGATTCAAAACAAGTTTCTGCCTTATAAGGAACCACAGAAACCAGTGAGCGGAACTGAGATGCTGCCACGCATGGCATTAACGGTTTACACAGCAGCAACAACAACAATAACAACATTACTCCCATAGCTCTGAACTGTTACAGGAATAACTGATGAGACATCAACCTATCAGTTTGTTTCTAAGGCCCCCTATAGAGAGCAGAAATGTGTGGTGGACTGACCTGGATTAAACACAAAGTAGATAAAGTTTGGTGAAATGTTTGACCCACTGCTGTGGCGGAAATCAGTTTAAGAGTATGTTAATGTATTGATTGAGCATGGGTAGTGTGTCTGTGACAGAGATGGATGAAGAGATGGACTCTAAGTTTGTTTTTGGCATAATTCCTCTCTTCTTCCGGTTCTACTGTCACAAAGAATAATGATACTGCCCCCTGACATAGGCATGATATCTTTATTCAGCCCTCAGACCGAGCTCTGTCTACCTTGACGTCAGGGAACTTGGTGAGCACCACGTCGGCTGTGGTGGGATGGAGGGCTGGGAGCTCCCCATACAAGTTGGGAAAACACACCAGTGATCCAAGCAGGATCTGGGCCTCTACTCTTGGAGCCTGGAAAGAAGGACAAGGACAGATGGCAATGACAACAAAGTAGCGATAGGGACAGAAGAATTATCACATCTGTATGCCAGCAGGTGTGTCACACTGTGTTTGCACTGATAAGTGCTCTGTGATTCTTACATTGAGTGATGAGCAGGTGGTGACTCGAGAAGCTGCAATGATGAAGTCCAGGATCAGCATGGTGGCTCCAGGAAGGCCGATACTGAAGAACCTGGGACTGCAGTGTTTTATGATTGTGTTCACGATGTCCTGTAGAAACCACACAGTTCTTTTTAAAACACCATGAAGAAACATACATACTTTGTCTATTAAGTCGCACATGAGTCATGAAAATATGTTTTTCAGTGCCTTAAAATATTGTCTTGTAAAAACACAAGTGGACACAGAAGATGGTCTGGGCTCTACCTGATCTTGGTGCAGCAACCCTTGATGCATGATGTTGTAAAAGTGTGTGAGAAAGTCTGTGTTTGGGGAAACATCTTGACGTCTCTTCATGATCCTGCAGATCAGCTTGTAGGCATGGAGCTTCCCCTGCTTGTAACGCTCTGTCAGCATGGTGGCCTGGGGGAAAACACATACACAGAAATATACATGAATTTATGTGAACATACAGGGTCTTTTTCTCATGTGTAACTAGATCTCAAAGTAATGAATATCAGCGGTCTCAGTCACACCAACCTTAAAAAGCCAAGGGGTGAGGATCCTCAGCGGTGGGATCAGAACAGGGGGAGGGGGAGATGACTGGTTGTCCAGAGAAATCCCTAAATTATCTCTTATCTGAAAAGGAAAGTGTCATTTTTACACACACAAAAAAAGTGTTGTCTCATAATTGTGAAGTACTCGTATGCATCAGTACACACCTTGGCCAGGTTTTGCCACAGCTCACACAGATAGTCGAAGACCTGAGCATGGATCTCAGGGTCTTTGATGGTATTGACATCCCCCAGGATACCAAGCATCCTGCGCCACATTACAGTGGCAACATCTGCATGCCATCCAGTTAGAGAGCCACCCGCCATCACACTGCAGTCCTCGCTGGGGAACTCGCTGGTTTCTAGAACCAATCAATGAATCAATCAGGATCCATTCAGCCTCTCATTCACAGCTGAGACCTTATCAGAAAGAAGTACATATCTGTGTGTGAGGGAGTGTTACCAAGGTCATCAGGAGTCTGCAGGACGGAGTTGTGGAGCTTCTGGTCCAGCTGTAGGTGTGTGTGTGAGTGGGAGTGTGCGTGATCAGTGTGTTCTGCTGTCAGTGTGGCTGGGGAGGGCGTCTGGGAGCGAGAGCCGCCGAGGGAATGCATGGGAGACGCACTCTCAGAACCTGAACAAAGAAATACACAAGGATAATAAAAGACACTACACATAACTGTAACATTTAATGATATATAGTTCAACTAATGGTCCAACCTATCTGACATGCCTGCTGTGTCTCAGACTGACTGCAAGTTTTGGTATCTCAAGTCGTCATTTTCTTTAGTATCCCAACCAGAAAATTGTCTCCAAACAAACATTAGTGAAAGTGTTGTTATTAATGAGAACGTATCAAAGGATGCACTTTAAATGCAAGAGATGTGTACACTTTGAAATAACATGACATTTTACCTTAAAGTTATGTAAACAAACATTGTGATTGGTTCTATTTAAGAGTTACCAGACAAATTGTAAAGCTGCTGTTTGTTAAAGTAATATTATGCAACTGATCAATGCAAGGTTTCATCACCATCATCAACCACCTTGTATTTCTCTAACATAATATGTGAGATGTGCATCACACCTACAACAATGCCTCTGTGTACTGACTATTTAAGGCACAACACACATCTTTAAAAGGTTGTCATGATGAGTGTTTAGATGTGAACAGCCATTCAAATTAACTTTCTAATTGTCATTGTTTTGACAAAACTGATATTAATAACCTTTTATGTGGTATAATATGTAATATTTAGGTTGTAAGTGTGTGTACACATGAACATTAAAGCTGCTGAAATAATACAATAGCTAGGGAGATCTTTATTGTATGTACACACCAGTAACAGTGACAGTGTGGCTGAGGCTGCTGGTCTCCGAGTCGAGGTGAAGTGTCGTCAAACTGGCGACTTCATGTTCATCACAGGCCCCGCCCCCTCCCAGGCTGTCCTGGTCCAGTGAGCTGCCTCGGCCTCCTCCTCCAGATCCAGCTCCTCCTCCACATGCTTCTGTACTAAAAGTGAAATCTACGAACAAATGTTATACATTTATCAGGGCTTATATATTGCAATTTTACAAGGTCTCTACATCAAAGATAGAAATCATGGAAGCACTTAATTGAACACCTTGGTTTACGCTTACAGTTTATGTTAAAGTTAGTTATCATTATAGAGTTTAAAACATTTTAAAATGTGTTAATTGTATTTATTAGGAGGAGACAGCTGATGTTTTGATTCTTACTATCAAACTTGCAGGTGGAGTACTGAAATGCATTAAAGGAGTCTGACTGGCTGTCTGAGCTGATGACATCCGAACCGCTAGCGCTTGCAGGTGACGTCCACTCAGAGGGAACCCCGGGATCATCAATAGGACGGAGATCATCTGAGGGTCGAGATCCAGGACTCTGACCTGCCTCGAGGAGCTCCGGCAGGTCCCTGGGAACCTCCAGACTTCCCGGGCTGCTGCCGCGACGGCCCTGGGTATTTACAAAATACGTTGCAGCTTAAGATTTGTTTTTTTAACACTGAAACCACAATCTTTAATCAGTCTGTGTCCATATCTTGTACTCACTGCTGTTCCTTTGGCCCTCAGCCTCTCCTGGATAAACTCATCCATTAGGTCAGAGAAGTTTGGGTTGGAGCTTCCTACGTCGCTGGAGACTGGACGAGCCTTCTGGACAACCTCCTCTTTGGTGACTAGAGGCAGATATATATGATGATGGTCAACGCCAAAGAGTTGCCACATACACACAAACACACGGAAATTATGGAAAAATTGATGAAGATTCACAAATGCGCACGCAGACAGGTGATATTGATAAACATATTGGTAAAGAAATTCATAAAACACACGGATGGCCAGTGACAGATCTATACCCATACAAACAGCTCAGAGACACAAAACTGAGTAACAACTTTTAGGAGTTTGTTAATTATATAATCGAGTCTGACTTGCTGACAAAATCCATGAAGTAGATCATTTGTACTATCTGTATTGTTTATTATAGATGTGGTGAGCATTTGTTTTTAATTGAGCCTCTTTCACTTCATTTCTAAATTACTGCTGCTGATAGTTCATTGTTCAGAAACTGGTGCTTCTTCTTTTGAATCATAAGAGCAGTCCTGATGTGTATGTACTGTAGGCCCTAAAGTTAACAAAAGACCGGTAATTTAAAAAAAAGCCACAACAAAGCAGGCACACCCACCAGAAAAGCAATGCAGGAGTTAATTCACACCATGCACAGAGAGCGAGAGAGAGTCATCACCTTGTTAGGTCCAAACAGGCAGCATGTCAGATGCCTACATTAGTGCAGTTATGGTTACTATGAGTTATGCTGCTGTTAGCTTGGTAGCAATGACAGTGGTCAGTGTGATTTTGTTCACTCCGAGAGCAGAGAGCATCGATCAATCTCAAATCAAATGAAAGTGAATATACTACCTACAGTATTGACCAAATAATCCTTAACTCCCGAACATGTGGCTGATTGAGCGGAAGAGCCTGGTAACATCTACGGCCCAACATCAGGATTTAGATCAATAAAGCTCATGGTTACCAAACGGCAAATGGAAATCTTTACTTTGCAGCCTGGATGTAAATTTCACCTTGCTGCACCTTTTTCCTTTAAAATTTAAGATGAGTTACAACAGGGTCACTTGCAACAGAACAAGACAGGCTGTGTTCAAACTGCAATGCCCTGCAGGTACAATCTTAAATCAAACATGGCGGGACACTGCGTGTCCCAGATGTGGTCAGATGTGCAACAAAGTTTTAATTTCTGTCATTTAAGTTTTAGTTGCTTATTCAAGAATTAGCATCTCACATCAGACAGAGGGAACTGAAGTTAGCAGCAAAGGTTTACCTACAACAAACTTAAATTTGTTCAGGTGAACTGAGCATAATATTCTCAAGCATTAACCTTTACTATTACTGTGTAACAATTAGTATTTTATTACAATATCTCTTATAGGCTTTATGTTAAAAAAAACATGAAAATAGCTGTTTGTAGGTAAGCTACTCGACTGAATGGTTATTTGCCAAGACATCGCCAACAACAGGAATGAGACTTCAAGCGTTACAATATGTTGGCCTGAACAATAAGAACCCAATCTTACTTCTCAGTTACATTACTGTATCAATAAAGGCCCATTAAATTAATAACTTAAAGGTATTTCACTCCAGGACCACAGCATGAAAGAGCTGGTGTTGCAGTTCACATAAAAAGTAGCATCGAAAAGCTAAGCTGTGATGTTAGCTTACAGATCACTATTGTATTTTAACCCTCCAACAAGGTGTTATGGACTTGACAACTTGCAGATCTGTGCACCAAATATTTGCATGTCCTGTAAATGCTCAGCCCATCAGCATTTTTCTGTGACATCCTACAGAGTTGAATGACTCCGCAAAGCTCTCCAAAGCAATACTGCAGCTTTTCCTGCTAACCAACTAGCTGCTGACGAATGGGTGACTGCTTTTCTATAAAAAGAGAGGATCCAAAAGAGAATCAAAAACACTGCACAATTGACTAAGCTACACTACTGATAGCACTGCTCAGCAGGGCAGAACAGAGAACTGAAAATATTAATTCACATTTTCTTTTTTGTGATATTTAAAAAAAAAATTGCATGACAATTAGATGGGGTAACAGCTACTAAACTACAAACTAGTGGAAGTTGATGTTTTTTGAAAACAGCACTTGTTTTAACCAATCATTAGTGACGACAAAACACTTTTGATTGCAGTTCAGAGCTAATGTGAGGATGAAAATACAGAATTAGAAAGTGCAGCAGGGCTCACAATACTGCAGCACCATGTCGAAAAATGACATGCGTTACAATGTCAATTCACCTTTCGCTGAAGACTCGAATGAGAAATGTGTACACATCTTCCTTTCACTCTAATTGGCTGAGCATAGACATGCAAATTTTTAGTACTGTGATCTGTGAAGTTGTGTGGTTAAGCTCCACCTGTGTTCATAGAACAAGGATAATGCAGAACCATCAGCAGTCAGAGTTTAAGTAGTTCAACACACAGCCAGACAACAGACAACCAGGCAGTCACAGCATATAATATCGAGTTTCAGTCTGCGTGGAGTACCAGATGATAGACTACATCACTGTGAATTCAAGTGAGGTTGCTGTGAATATTGTTGATCCACGTAATAATGTTATAAATACAAAATATTATTGTCAAACTAATTCTGGTCTCTACTGTATGTGATAAATTCCACACATCTGGCACAAAAGTAGACAAACAAACACATGAACGACTGGCAGGTGCTCAAGTTGGCAAGCAACACACCTAAATAAAGTACGAAAAAAATTAACAATATGGCTGTGCAACAGTATTCCACATCAAGACAGGTTTTGCGGATAAATCGGTATGCTCAAATTAAACATCTGACAATTTAGATACAATTACTGAAACCCAGAGCTACAGTCTCGTACCCTCAGAATTAGAATGAATAGAAAAATGGTATTAATGTAATGCTGATTCAAATGTGCACCAATTATCATTTTTGATATCATCTTGTGGCAGTGTGCAAGGCAAATAACCATTCAAGATTGTGGATTTGAAAGTGCATACCTTTTCTTATCCATTCAAATTCTATATGAATACACTATTAGTAGGATGGCCATTCTTTAATAAGGTCTTATGCTGCACTCTAGTGGTCTGGGAATGAACTACAGCAATATGTTTACATATAAATGTTGCATCTGCTGTAGGCTCCTCTTAAATATTTAACATCATTCACTGACCTTTATAAACTCAACTTTCACATCTAAATCTAAATGTAACAAAGCCTGACCCAGGCTTTCTGTGAGGTATTATATATGCCAAGTCTGTTTTCTTTTTTATCTTTTATACAGGCAGCTGTGTTTTTCTGTTGTTTCCTCCTGTGCAGGTGAAGAGGGCCGGCGTCCAGGGAGGCGAAGTAGGCACGAGGAGGCCGCATGCAACATCGAGGAGAGGGAGGAGGGGTTGTAGGAGAGGGAGGAGTAGGAGAAGGGGTTAAATTCCCAAAGCCCTGAGAAGAAAGAAGACAGGAGGAGGGAGGAGGGAGCTTCCGAGGTAGAGGAACAGGTGGGAAGGTATGGTAGGCGGGGGGTCCTTGACAGGAGGCAGGCTGGAGGGGGGGGCTACGTTCAAGAGGAAACACATCAACAGGGAGTTTGAATTTCAGTCCAGCAGCAAGATGATGAGTGTCAGCCAAAAAATATCATTCCATCATAACAAACCAGTTAAAAACAGCCAAAAAGGAAAAGAGAGTTGCTGGTGTTTGTGTGTTGGTGGGTTTTTGTCCAAACTTGTTGTTGTATCTGTTGTGTCCTTTGTGAGCGCTTCGTTCGTTGCAATCCTCACCTGGCGTAGTCGTCTTTCGTCCAAAGTAGCCCAGGACGTGGGAGTAGAGGTCTCTTAGCGATGCGTCACCTGTGGCAGCGCGGCCCTGTCGCTGTGGCGACGAGCCTTGGGATGACCCCTGACCTCGGGGCCGAGGCTTTGAGGACAGAGCATGAACAACAGTCTTGTAGACGCCACCAAGGAGAGCCCCCTGGTGATGTCGTGAAGCAGTACTGCCGGGCTCCTGGGAGCGTGAGCGGGAGGCTCGCGATCGCAAGGCAGAACGTCCCAGGCGACCACGCACCCCTGACGACACGCCAGAGAAACCTGAACCTGAACTGCTTGACTGCATCTCTGAGTGAGCCTCAGAGCCCATGTAGGCTCCTGCACAGGATCCCGAGTGTTGCTTGTCCTTGTCCCCTCCAGTGCTGGCCCTGCTTTCCAGGCCTCCAGCTACTGCTACTGCCCCGCAGTTATCCACAACAGTCCCAGTGGCTAATTTCTCATGTGCCCCAGCTCTATGGCTTATCCCAGCTACAGACCCAAACTTACCTGCACCCCCTGCTCCCAGCTTGGCACCTGACCCTGCCCCAGCTCCGGCCCCAGGCCGCTCCCCAGCTGAGTGGCTGTGTGTGTGGAAGTGACTCAGGCGGCGTAGCCTGGCTTTCCAGTGGGCCTCTTTATTCTCAAGGGGGTTGTGGAACTGGACCGACTCAGTTGAGGGTCGGAAGCTGACATGAACACCCCCAGAATGGTGCCTCTTGTTGCTAGTACGGGACAACTTGGCCTTAGTTGTGTCAGAAGTATGGGGAGTTTGATTTAATTCAGATTCTATAGAGTTAGTTTCTTGTCTAATGACACTGGACCTCTCTTTTGTTGCTGCTTCTTTGTCATCTTGCTTCTCTTCTCCTTTTTCTCTCAATATGTCACAGTTCCCTTCCCATCCTGCTGCCCTTCCTGTGTTTCCTCCTACTTTTATGTCCCCAGTGTGTCTTTCTAAGCTAGCACTCCCCCTAGAATTAGGTGACGGCCATTGGCACTGCAACTCTAGACACTCATAGATGCTCAGCTGCTCTCCCTCATTCTCCTCTATTGAATCAACACTGCTATGTCTCACAGATTTACTTACCTGTCTGTCCTCTCTCACCACCTGTCTTGCCTCTCCGACCTGTCCTGTGTGTTCCATTTGTGTTCTAGCTACCCCTGTTTGCACAGGCACAGGTAAAGTTACAACACTGTTCTCTAGAGAATGAACAGGACTAGCTTTCTCTCCTGCCTCCTCCTTCCTCTCAACTGCTTTGTGAGTGAGGTAGTCCCTAATTGAGGAGAACAAATCATCCTCCTCCGCTGCAGCCCCGATTTCTCCCTCTTCCACATCGATTTCCTTTTCAGATGAACAGGCGAAGGCAGAACCCCAGTCGCTTACCCAATCAGAACTAGAACCTTCCCTTTGAGTGCCAATCTGGTGCCAGAACTGGTCATTAACACTACCATCACCTTGCCCCTCTGAGGACGAGACAACAACACCATTAGACAAGGCGAAAGGGGTGGGAGAGGGGGAGGTGGAGGGGTGTGGGGGTGCTTGAGCTGTTTGGCTTTTGGCTGCGAGTAAGGAAGAACTTGTGGAATGTTGGTGGGGAGGGGTTGGGATCGTAGTGAGATCCCTATGAGGGTCTTCACCTTTGGCCCGCTCTGCGATAAAAGGCTCCATGATGTCAGAGGCACTGCTGCTCCTGGCGAGGGAGGAAGGGGCCGGGCCATCCAGGTCACAAGCCACTCCCTGGAAGACCTCAGAACATGAGTTGGGAGGGGCGTCATCGCTCTGGGAGGAGTGGCGCATCCGAGACGCGCGGGATGTCAGCGTGATTGGCGGGTCCTCGAGGTCTGTTAATTAGGGGAACATGAAGGAAGGGGAGTGAGGTTAGAGAAGGGGAAGGATCACACATATGCAGACATACACACCCTTTAAAGTGAAAAAACTAAACTAGACATAAATGAAAATTGATATTATTGTGGAGGTTGAGAAAGTTATTTTGCACCCTGGATACAGCAAAAAACAACAAAATGAGATGCATTAATGTTGGCTGAGATAGTTTTCTGTTTCAACCTCACACAACATACACATTCTACTAAGAAGACACAATCACAGTATAACCAAACAAAAAAATAAAAATGAGCTCCTCTAAATGTCAGTTTACAGGAGTGAGGTCATTGTAGTTAGATAATGATTATCAACAATTCTTTGAAATGACAGATAATGCTAAGCAGGCAGTCATACCACAAAGGGCATGCACTCACTCAATTGAGTAATTGAATTGTAAGAATGCCAAATCTACTGTAGTTAGTATTTTGCTCATCTGTAGTGACATTTTGTCAATTTAGTAGTTTTTACTTTGATCAGATGTCAAATTGTATCTAAACAGACACTTTTTATAAAGCTGCCATCATCTTTAATAAACTACGTCTACATAACACAAAATCTCACGCACACCAAATATAAACACACAAATAATTTTTTTTTAAATTAAAATAACTCAAGAAGAGGATATGATAAAGTAAAGTCATCACCACTGCCTACAGAAAGGAAGAGTGGGAGTCAAATTAAATGTGATCCTAAAAAAGTGGCATCAAACTGAATACCGGTCAACATAATAGGAATACAAATGCCTATAACAGGCAAAAAAAGAGTGCAGTCAGAAAGAGGTGAAGACATGACAGAGGGACGTGCCTGTGTGCAGGCAGACACGTAGCTAACAGATGCAGGTTAGCAGGCAGAGAAACAAGTAGACAGCAAAACAGGTAGGTCGAGTTCCCTGCACACATGACACACAGTGACAATGGTGACAATGATAATTGGTCTCCATCTACCTGTAAAAAATGTCCAATTCACATCAAATAGTTGGTATAGAAACAGTAGAAACAGTTAGTGTCAAACTGACAGTGACAGATTCTTTGGTATTGGCAAGGGAATATTTCATTCTCCTTCTGGGCAAAATGTACCAAATAATGTTCAAATGACGACAATAACCATAAAAGCTTTAGGACAACATACTGTAAATCATAGACAGAATTAAGACAACAGGCCAACTTGGGAAAAATAACCCAACTTTTCACTTAATTTTCAAAAATGAAAAATGACCTTCAATATGCTTTGATCATCCATTTGTCACATGCAAAATGTCAAGCGATGCTGATGAGATTCCTGCACAGGTTCAGGAGAATGATGCATCTATGATGTTCAAGCATTTGTCATCACACTTTTCATCCCAATTACACATCTAAAAAGGAAGGGCCATATGATTCCTGATAATCCACATGCAAACTGTTGCTTCAGTAATGACAAATTTGATGGCCAGGAAAACTGATACAGAGACTAGACAACAGGCACAAAGTTTCAATTTTGGACAGATGTACAGACAAGTCTCCAGGCATAGAGGCAGGCAGGCAGACAGGTAGTGCGAAGAGTGTGTACCTGCCAGCTGGTCGGCAAGGGGGGGTAGTAAAGGGTGGTGGTGGTGGAGGAGGACAGGAAGAGGCGGAGCCAGAGCAGGAGCACTCTTAGCACTGCGGATAAAGGCTGAGGACAGCAGAGAGTCCCCCGTAGAACAGCTACGCAGGGCTGAAGAGGTGGGAAGAACAGATAGAAGAGAGACAGAATAAGGGGGTAAAGAGTGTGAGACAGAAAAGGAAAGCCAAGAAGGAAACCAAAAGCAAACAAAGGAGAATAGAGGGTATTGCAGTGGCAAGTAAAGTGAAGGGGTAAGTGGAGGAAAGGTGGATGAAAAAGTGAAGGGAATGAGAACAACGATGTGTCAAAGGTATGACCAGTGAAAATAAAGATATTAGAGAGAGAAGATGAGATGGAGCCAAGATGTGTGAGAGGAAGTAGGTGAAGATACATAAAAGAAATAAATCATTTACAGGATAAGCAAACCATTGAAAGATAATTTGGAGAGAAAGACAAGAAATGAGTGAAAAAAACCGACAGGTGACAGGACAGTGTTGAAATGAGGAAAAAAGGTTCAAGGAGGAAACGTTGAGGGAAAGAGACAGGGACGGTGACGGAGCAGTGAGACAGGGTTAGCTCTGGAGGAAAGACAGTGAGACAGTGAAAGGCTGGTGGCAGCTTGGCACTCTACAAATCAAATCTCCTTTTGAGACCACGATACACAGGAGCACTACAGTTTTTAAATGCTAGGTCATTTACAAAACAAGGTTATATGCAAGTTTGGTTAAGTCCAGGATTTTTCCAGTACATTCCCAGTTGAATATTCAACAGAAAAAGGGCAACAAAAACAACTGCACACCTGCAAGGATGTTGCTCAGCATGTGTGGGCTCATTTCTAAATGTTTAAACTTGAACAAGTGTTGCTACACCACATAGAACGCAGTTTAGAGTAGGGAGTTTGCCAACTTCCTTCCTCACTCTCTTGGAAAAAACCCTGTCCCCTTCCCTGGAAGTTAAAGCAACTACAGAGGGGAAAAGGTAGATATAACATGTGAGAACAGCGTGTTAGAACATGTGTCTTACCAATTTTGCTAGTATATTAAATTGCTATTTGAATTTGGGCAGTTATTACTGTTACAATCTTTGACGTCTTATGGGCTCCTTCATATTTTCAACATCCCAACTTCATCTTCTGACTTGTATTTATTATGAGCTGTCATCATCTCGCTCTAAGCTCATACTGGTATTTCAGTACAATGTGGTGTTATGACTATTTCTTTCACACTGATGGCCACAGTTGAAGGCTTAGCATAAACAATGTGGAGGAATGACAGTAAGCATACACCACAACTTCCTGTCAGACAGGCTAGAAGTGAAAGGTGGAGGAGAGTTAAATAAAACAGACTTAAGGAGAAAGAGAAACTATCTAAAGTGTTCTGAGGAAAGGCAGTGCCCTGGTTTCTTCCATTTGTGTCCCTCTTTAACACACATACACATAACGCCTGCCAGTTTGAAACCAATACACACAATGATGCCTGGGAGAACATGACCAGTAGCAAAGATTTCTAGCCTTTAAACTTTTCATTCCCACACGCACAGGATGGACAGGGAGGGATACTGACCTACAGTCTTCTGGCGGACGATACTCCTGGCCTTTTCGATGCCTGGCGAGCCAGCGGTTGTGGCACTTCGCTGCCTCATGGCTGCTGCCTGGACCGGTTGGTCTCTGCTCCAGCCTTTAGAAAAGGAGCGATCCACAATCTGTCGCTGGCCCTCTGAACCTATACCTGGTGTTGATGGATGGAGGTGACAGAATGTGTCAATGCACTTGTAATGGTACTTATTACAGGACATATATTGCCTCTATCTGTGACTACGCACTGATACTACGTGTCATGAAACAGCTGGGTTTTCAGATGTGATGCACATTGTCTTTTCTGTCATATTTGGCCGTTTGAAGTATCCCAGTGCTTCTTAGGTTCCTTTCATATTATGTTTCATATTTATGGATAGTTTCATACAGTGTACATTGTTTTTATTGTCCAACTGTAATAAATATCCTTATGATCAACTGTTTACAGCTAAAGCAAGATATTCTAGCAATTAATGTCCTCAATGCATCTTCATCATCATGTTGCACATTACATACAAAACTAAGGATTTGTGCAGCTAGATAGTAATTATCTTAAATATTATGGGACAGCCGACTGTGTTTAGGATTTGCTGGTAGAAGGTTCTGCATGTTATACAGTAACAAAGGGGAATACGATGATCTTGTGACCGACCTTTTCCTTTATGTTTCTTCTGTTTTTGTTCACTGAGTTTGTCCAGAGGCAGCTCATTCAGATCAACACTGTACAGGTTCCTGGCCAACACCTAAGACACAAAGACATTTTGTAACACCAACTAGTGCTTAAGGTAAAAAGGATGATTTGTCATATGCTGAGGAAGAATGGAAAATATATTTCTGATAGATTCAGTTTAATCCTGTCATATAAATGAAGGTGAACATGTACTGTAGTTCTCTACTGTAGTTCTCCTTTAGTTCTCAAATGACAATTTTCTGCCGGTGTCATAGTAAGTAACTGAACTGAAAGGACAACTTGTGTTGATAAAATGTATTAATAAAAAAATGGAATTTTTCATTGAAGACAGTGGAATCAAATGAAATTATTTTATCATAATGTTAAATGATTTAAACTCAAGCATAGCCATACACATAATACTTGGATGATAACATGATTAAAATAACTTCCAGTACCTTGGTGAGAGTCTCCATGGTTAGTGACCACTCAGTGACCAGTTCATCCCAGCAGGTCAGAGATGAGAGGACAGAGAGGAGGTCGTCCCACAGTTCTCTGCTGATGTAGACGTTTAAGTTCCCCTTGATCCAGGCTACTATCAAGGTCTGGACAGACAGATGGTAATAAAATGAGAGAAAGTTGGATTAAAGATGCACTCTACTCATCAAAACTAAATACTAGTCAACTGGGTCATACGTGACCACTATTAAACTTTATCATAATAACTTTATTATTATAAGTGTTTTGAAATCAGATCATTGTACCAGCAGGACTTCTTCATTATATCTGTCTTTGCATACAATGTATTTGTATATATTTAGTATCTAGAGCAGTCCCTCTTCCAAACGCTGTGTGCTGTAACAAACTGCAATTTTACTGACTTAAGAAAAATACCTGGACAGTTTGACAAAGTGAGAGAAATGTACCTGAAATATAGGTCCAGCCAGTCTGCCTGACAATGTGTTGTTCTTCTTGCCCTGGGGCATGATGGATGGAGGTCTCTTCATCACTGACTCCGTCACCCTCAGCAGAACCAGTAATATCTGCTCCCTACAAACAAAATTAAAAGAAAGAAAATGTGGGGGAACCTTTAACCTCATGATTCTACTGAATGTAGATGGTGTTTTTGGTTGGATGATCTCTCAGTCCACAGCGAAAAGTTCAATTTATTGTATATCTGGTGACAGTG
Organism: Spondyliosoma cantharus; assembly: GCA_900302685.1. Lineage (NCBI taxonomy): Eukaryota > Metazoa > Chordata > Actinopteri > Spariformes > Sparidae > Spondyliosoma > Spondyliosoma cantharus. Next base: position 68,922 of record OMLP01046552.1, read on the forward strand.
CAGCTTCTTCCTTTTTACCATGTTTTCTGGTCCATGGTCTCATGCATGACAAGGCTGCGGTAGATGTTCAGGACTCGCTTGCACATGTCGACATGCTCCTCCAAAAGGATCTTGATATCATTGGCTGGCTCCAGTAGGAAAACGTTAGAGGAGTGTGTGATAAATACCTGAAAGGGAGACAAGCAGGCAAGATGTCAGATGGGTCCACAATCTATTTTTCAAAGACTATGCGAGGAGAAAGGTAAAGTAAAGTAAGTTGAGACTTTTGTGTGCATGTATGAAATGATGAAACGTACAGAGACATTGTCCATGTGCGAGGACCATACCTGTAGAGTAGTCTGAACTCCAGCATGAACGCTGTATTCCAGCAATTCACTGTCAATCATCTTGTTCATTCCCTGAGAAAACAACCACACACACAAAGTTAGGAAAAATCACCTACAAATATTAGCGACAGCTCATGATTTTAAAATGTTTCAAATAGTCACAAAATGATAAAAAAATTAACCAAAAATTGCCTTGTCTTAAATTTTTTTTTACCAGTGCCTGGAAATAACATGTTATTACTATGGTAACATGTCATATCTAGGTGTTGGTAAACATACAGCAGACATATTGACTTGTCAAAGAAGGAAAAGCACAGGTGGAATTTATAACATCAATGGTGGTTGGACTCCATTTAGGTGAGCTAGGTCCAGAGCTCTGGTATTGTGCACACTCGCTCACTGGCATGTCTTTCAGGGAAACCTTAAAATGGTGCCTTCATTAACATTATTGGTCACACCTGTGCTTGTCCTGCTTTGACAAGTCAAAATGTCTGCTGTGAAACGTGGCTGTTTATGACAATTTGAAAAGCAGAATGTAAAAGGGTAAGGCTTTCAAACACAATTTCAAGCTCAGAATCTTGACATGACTCCGTCGTTGAAGCCATACTAAGTAAAGAAAATCTCCCTCTGTTAGTGGGCTGGTCAGACTCTAGCCAAGCTAACACAGTACACAACTATGAAGGCATCTGTTCACATGGCCCCCCTTTTTTGCTTGATGCATATACAGGTTTGATGACTGATTTTTGGGTACTTTCTCACCTCATCCTCCTTGTCTCCGAGCTGAGAGCCTGAATCTAGACTGCCTCCTATGGGATAGGGACCCTCCTCTGGTTCCTTCATAAACACTGGCCTGTCCTCAATGGAGATCCACTCCTGATAAACACGGACCACTTTACGCATTGCTGCAGCTTCGCACATGGGAAGGAGAAATGCCTATATTGATAGAGACAGACATAAATATAAGCTACTTTACAACACAACCAGTTACATAGACATAGACACACATCTACAAAAAACAGAAATCACAGTTGGACTGATGATACTGCACATAAAATATATGTAAATTTATAGAATGTTAGAAAAATGCCATCTAGATCTATTTCAATGCAGACAAAATCACACATGAAAGTGAATGTCAATATGGTTTCACCTGTCTAAAGATCTCAGTGATGAAGTTGACGTTGGTTCTGGAGTTGGTCAGTACTCTCCTCACCACCTCCATGTCCGTCAGCTGCTCTTCATCTATGGAGCAGAGTGAGGAGGAGCTGGGCTCCCTCTCTGTCAATGTAGATGTGTTGGAGTGGCTTTGTTCAGGCTCACCCCCAGCCCCTGGACACCCAGATAACCCCATGCTGCCTCCGCCTGATCCAGATGACCCGCTGCCTTCCAGGTGGCTGTCAGACCGAATCCCGCCTCCGCCACTGTCGTCTGAGCTGCCTGCTGAGCGAGCTGCCAGGCCGGCTGCTGCTCGCTGAAGGTGAAAATTTGGGTTAAACAACGAGGTAAGACAATAATTCAAAAATAAAAATAAAAATCAGATGATAATGTTCAAAATATACATAAAAGTAAACTAACATTTTGCAATAGAATATTTACATGTCATTTAATATCCTTTTTGGTGAATATGTCAAACTTTCACAATTGCTTTTTTAAACACCAGAGGTCTAATGGTCTTGGCGTTTTTTGATAGCGCTCTGACAATTGTTAATCATGTAATAGTTTAATGTAAATCATTTAATGAAAATTGATATGTATTGCTAACTTGGATAGTCTATTCATCTTGGACAAATTCTGAAAAAGAAATGCCAAAATTCTCTGGTTTCTGCATCTTTCATGTGAATTTTTTCGGTCTGCCACATTTTAAAAACTTAATGTTTTAAGGTTTTGGACTTCTGATCATCTTACACTCATCATCTTTTACTATTTCAGGTGGAAAAAAAAAACTACTGATTATCCGAGAAAATAATCTGCAGAATAAATGTCAACAAAAACACTCTGTCTATTGCCAAGATTTTTGTGTGTTTAACCTGTATGTTCTTGGGAACGTTCTCTCCCTCTGTTCCTGGGATGTGTGTCTGTGTGTTGGGTCGTGGCTCGAGCCAGAAGGAAACCAGCCAGCGAATGAAGATGACTCGGGCCTGAAGGAAGCTCTCCTTGGTGCAATACAATGTTTCACCACCATCTTGCTCCCTGCGCACTACGCTGTAGTAGGGCTTAGGACGCATCGGCGGCACATCTGCAGGGTCAGAGGAAAATCTTTATTCATGTGATTACAAAAATACAACATGAGTGTTCAGTGTGCTCCAAGTTGTCACTGGATTTACAGTATCCAGTAACTATTAACCTTATCATCAGTATGTCATGCTATCTAGTACAGTCACTTCTGAAAAATTGAATTGTATTTACACCACGTGACACAGTGATTTTCCACCCAGAAGTTAATGTAAACAAGCATTTGTGAGTGGTTCTATTGAAGACCTAATGTAACGGACCCAGTATGGGGTTGTAGAGGCTGGTTTCCGTGGCGAAGTTGGGGAAGATGTGAGGAAGGTAAAACTTCCTGAAGTGACCAAAGAGGAAGCTGAAGCCACGCTCATGGTTCTCTTTACAACGCCACTCAAGAGACTTGGCCTGGTGGACACACACACAAAGACAAACAAGCTCGAGTTACAACGAGAGCATCGCACACAGAAAATAGTGTCAAGGGGAGAAGAGCACCATTGTTTTAGGGGAGAATGTCATCAGTGTGCGTGTGACTGTATGTACGTGTGTAATAGCGGCAAGAAGAGGAAGCACAAGAACGACGTCTCAGTGTGTCAGTAAGGGATGAAAGAGAGTTAGTTATACCAGCAAGGGGTTTGATGAATTCAATTACCATCACATTTTTGTACATGATAATGTCAAGAAGAGGCAAAATAACTGGTTTCTCCAATATATTTAGCATTGGTGGCATTAGTAAGGCAGTGAACCATTTGCAAAAGTGTAATTATGTAGTGTTAGTGTGTTAGTAAGAAATTATGATAATACCTGGTTTACCATGTATTTGAGCAGAGCTTCTAAAAAGTAAGCAGTGAGGTCTTCCTGGTTCTTGTCACCTGACTGGGGAGGAACCAGTGGAGTGATCTCTTCTGGGGTGACCTGACCTGCAGTAGGGAAAAAGCATGTAGATTTAATGTTTTTATCACTATAAATACTGCAAAATGTGCTCTTGTTTGTGAAATACATTAAATACATCTGTATACACATTGTGGAAAACCTTTATGGGGTTCCAAATCTTATCCAAAATACCACATCTTGTCAGGTACAGTGAATGTTGAGCCCATTGATAAAGCTGACTCCAGTGTGCGTGTGCGTGTTTCTTCTACTAACTCTCTGTTAAACTCAGCGGTGGGTTGATCAGAGTGTCCAGCGTGCGTGGTGTCCCATGGCAGAGTGGAGCTGGGAAGCCGGGAATCAAACAGGCAAACATGCAGAGCTGCTCACGCTCTGCATTACTCTGTAATGCTTGCATCCACAGCAAGAACAAGCGCACACCTTCACGACGGATCTACAGTGAAGATGAGAGAGGGACAGATGAGGACTGAGGAAAAACCTAAATGAGTAAACATTACACATTTAGACTACATTTCTTACAGACCCTATCATTAAGATGAAGATTTGTTTAAAGCAGTCAATTTGCTTTTAGGATAAGAGTAGCTAACACATGACAACAACCAACTTTATTCAAATCTAGATGCTATGACGGACAGGTTGACACCGAGCTACCAGCCAATCAGAACAGTACCTTCAGAGAGTTCCCAGTATGCAGCAGCTTCTTGAGAATCAGCCCTGAGAGAGAAATGAAACGTCAGCTTGGACTTTCAAAACTACAGTGCACAGTGAGTAAGCTTAGACACATCTGTTAATATTAATGAATGATGAATACTTCTGAATTGGTGAAAGAAAATGTGCTGCCAAACTCCAGGAAAGCGTTTGTGAAATACAGTTATGTTGACTTGGAACTTGGAACAGCTGGTTAGCTTTGACATTACACAATCTGTCAGGTGAGCAATCACACTGTTCAAAACTGGTTGAACTTAATTTAACAACACTCACACGAATAAGATCTACTTTAACAAATATTTTTCAGGAAAGAGTATTGAGGGTGGGTTTTGTTACCGATGCTGTGGAACTGCCATCGGCTCTGGATTCTCTCTGGCAGGAGCTGGAGGATTTTCTGGGAGAAAAAAGAAAAAAAGACTATTATATAGAGAAAATTATTATTAGTGATTACAACATGACTTGTTATGTTATGAGCAAGTGATATATAACCTAAAATATACTGTACATCAAGATGAGCTGTCCCATTTACCTTGATAATGTTTAATGATTATAATGTCACTGGTTGGCTGGTTAGTCACTGGATTCAGACAATAATGATGGAAGAAACTGCTCCATGAATACAACACCAATACAATCAATAATTCTAAAACATTGTTCATTGTACTACTCTAATTTGAACTAATAGTTCTCAGAAAAAACTATGATAGACACATTCTTTTATTCGAGTACTCACTGGACTTGTCGTGCTTTGCCGAGCCTTGTTCTGAATTTAAAGTGTTCAAGGGGCCAAATGGAGGTCAGGACCACACACATACTTACTCTGCTATCTTATCCTGGCTGCTCTAAGCCCCACCAGCCAGGTCTGAGTGTTGCTAAATGCCAGTGGTCTCACTCTGAGGTCAATGCCAGCTGGTTGCTGTGGTATTGACCGAGGCCAACAACAGAAATTTGGAGCGCACAGAATCACAAACACTTGAGTGATTTATTTTCACAAAATGTCAGAGCTCCATGCTGTAGCCATGTGGAATCGAGTATGTAAGGGTTTTCTCCGTTTTATCTAGATTTCCATTTTAGCGAGGGATGTGATATATATCTTATTACCTCAAAGATGAAGAGGATGGAGTCCAGCTCCTCCCTCTGTGACTTGTGACCTAAAAAAACATATATTAACTTGAGATAAAGCAAAATCATATGGCTAAACAGCAATGATACATCTATTTATTTCTACACTGTGAAAGTTGACCGATCAGAGCTCAGCTTCATTGTCTGGTTCTTGACATCGAGTAAAACTTACCCTTTTGTTTGAGGCCGACCTCAATGGTGACAAAGTTCTCAAAGAAGACATAGTAGATATGGGAGTAGTTCAAGTCGAAGAACTGTTTCAGCTCTGAAGGCTCTGCATTTTCTAGAAAATGAGAAAAGAAAAAAAGGTGAGCATCAAATAATACACACATGCACACACACACACATACACATACACACACGAGAAGACCACCAAGGGTAACTCAAACCGTCAACAAAATTGTCTTTGATTCTTCCAGAAATGTTTACTTTGTCAGTGCTGAAAGCAGTCGATCCGTCTCCTTGACCCTCATTTTCATTTCTCACATCAAAAGTTCATAAAGTTTGGGCATCTCCTTAACCAGCTTTCTATTAAACACGGAAAAAAAATGTGCTTCTCAACTTGACTGGAACCTATCTCTCTGTTCACTGTCATAGCTGTATTCAGAGAAAAATTAAATAACAGCAATAGAAACATGACGGAAAAGGAAGACAGCTTCAGGATAAAAATATAAGTAATGTCAATTTAAAATTAGAGATTAAACCAGCTACTGGGTCTTGCCATCCATTTTAGTCTAAATGTTGTTGACTTTGAAATCTGAAGACATTTATAGCAATGAGGGAAAAACCCTGTCACTATGAACACCACGCATTTTCAAATTTTCATTAATTAATTCATTAGGAAGTATGAATTTGAGGAGTTTAACCTCACTGCAGCATCTGGGTTCTCTAGATATGCAGTAGAAAAGACTCACAGGCCAGTCTGGGTCCCAGCTACAGATTCAGATATACAGATCTAAAGGGTGGGAAGTTTACCTTTATGTGCTCTGGACTGAATCTCAACAGCACTGGCTGTCATTATGAAGGAGACACAATGACGCAGGTACAGAGATAAAACAAATGCTTTTACAGAGAATACAACCACTGCAATAATTCAGGGTCAAACTGAAAGAAAACACATAAGCATGTGTACAGGTAGACACACACGGAAGAGTCT